>MIQA02018905.1:0-30788 GCA_001887855.2 Sclerospora graminicola
GATTACCAAGGCAATGCTGCGATTCACACGGCAGCTAAATCAGGGGATATCGCTGCCGCCAAGATGTTGGTGGCACGAGGCGCACGCATTGATGCTCCCAATGCGAGTGGTAGTCTTCCGGTGCACATGTCACCGATTGGCCACCCGATTCGTGTCTTACTTGGCAGCGGCTCAAACTTAGCCGCGACCAATCCGTCCCAACCACCGAAACCTCGCAACGAAATCGCTGCTCGTGAGGCAATGCCGCGCAAGTGAATCACTTGGCATTCAAGAACAACTATCAGCAGGATCTGGCGTTGGGGCCTCGTGATTTCGAGTTTGTCAAGGTCGTGGAGCATTTGCTAAAGTGTACATAGTACGTGGCAAGGGTTCGAATCGTGACAAATGGTCCGCGCTCAAGGCGTACAATAAGCAAGCAATTGTGCAAAAGAATCAGGCGCAGTATATTCACACTTCCGTTTCTATCTTCAAAGTTAAATTATCTCAAAGCAAAATGTCTACATCAATCAATCGTGGGTACGACTGCTGGTTTATCCAGCCATATCTTCAGGTCAGTTTGTTTTAATATGGCGGAAGTCGATTCCTTTTTTTATAGCTACATGTATTAATACATGATGTATAATAGGTTGTACGAATATATTTGTGTGGCTTGAATGTTGCCGAAGATGATTCGATACACTACTGTATACAGTATACTTATAGATAGATATACACAAGTATACAGATACAGGATTGGGTATACCGTATCCTCATGTTGGGACAGCTGGCGGTTAATCAAAGCTTAAAAGTTGATTCCGCGACGAATCCAATTCGGCAGTTGCACTCAATCTCTCGAGCGAAGATGTCGATCTATGTTGACCAAGAATGGACATGTCTTCATGGATGTTTTGCTTCAATACCAGCAGTTGCTGCTCAAAAGGAAGGAGACAAAGACATTGGCTTCAACGAGGCTGCATCCTGAATAGCCAGCTGCTCTCTTTGCGTTGATGCAACACGTGTTGCGAGATAACCAACCGTCAAGTGGAAAATCTAGTGTCTCACTAGTGCGTGCGGTAATTACGTTCATCCAGATTCAGCACCAGCAGTTGCTTCTATATTGTCGCTCAAATTATGGCCTTAAGCCGTGTTGAAGTGATAGCACGTTGCGCGTAAAGGTAGAGACGGTAGAGGAAGAACTTGCTCGTAAGGAGGCGAAAAGAATTATATTTTACTTTTATCAAGGACATTAAGCATTATGTCTGTAGAGACATTCATGTAGAGTTCCTATACCTCAGTAGAAACATTAACACTTAATGTATATATGCACATATAAGTGCAAGTGTAGCGGATGCAATGCCACTTATTCTCTAATGTGTTTATTCTTCAAAGAGTACCAAGGGTAATGCTTCCTTATTAGATAAGAGAGGTAATTCTTATAAAGGGTAAATATACTGCGTACAAGCCATTTACTCCAACAGCCCCTCTAGATTGGATCAGTACATTTATGTAATTTTTTAATTTTAAATTAACATTTGTCCGTATGGGTATGAGCTAGATATAGCATTGTTTGAAAAATAGTTTTAGAAGCATCAGTAAGTCAAACCTCCAATTAAGTTTGACAAACACTGATTGGCTTCTCGTCTTGTTCATTCGAGCTTGCATTGCACCCCGGATCGGAAATACTCCTCGGATAGTTTCGGCCACGCAATAATGACTCTTACGAAACAGACCGCAGAGGAGTCAACGGGGAAAGGTGAGATGGAGCTTAATGATAAGCTCGCGGCATTAAAGAAGCCTTCGTGGAGTAGTCATCATTGAGTATGAATAAAAGTTTGCCATTTACCTTTTTTTTAATTGTTTAAATCACATGTGCGTAGAAAATTGCTGTTAGCTTTTTTTTGTTTATATGACAATTTGGTTCACAGAAACTCACATAGTTTGCGTAGGAAAACCTTAGGTTGTTCATGCTTTTCGTTTTGTTTAAGTATGTCAAATTTGGTTAGTATACCAGGGAAAACCTCACAGAGTCTGCGTAGGAAAACCTTAGGGAAATTGTCTATTTATTTTGTATGCTTGTATCGACTTTTTATTACAAGTTGTCACGCCAAGTTTATTTCTCAAATAAATGAATTGAGGCTTTGGAAGTGCCTTGGTAAAAATATCGGCTATCATGTCCTTTGTATTGCAATATGTAATAGCAAATTGTTGTTGTTCTACTTTTTCTTGAACGAAGTGATAGCGTATATCGATATGCTTAGATCTACCGTGCAATTCGGGATTATTCGCAAGTTTAATACAACTTTGGTTGTCTTCGTGAATTATTGTTGGCTTTGTGGATTGAAATCCAAGTTCACTTAGCAGTGTATTTAGAAATATTACTTCCTGCATGCAGTGACAGAGTGCAATGTACTCAGCTTCAGTTGTGGATAGAACCACAGTGTGGTGTTTTCGAGAAAGCCACGATATCGGACTTTTACCGATCATTGTCACAAAACCACCTATTGATCGTCGGGTATCTGAACAGCTCGCATAGTCAGAGTCTGAAAAAGCAGTAAGACTGTCCGTGAGTTGACGGGTAGTCTGCTGGATGGTTCCACCCAGAGTTAGTCCGTGGCTTTTTGTGCCATGTAGGTATCTGAAACCTCGAACTACTGCTTTCCAGTGTTCTTCTCCAGGGTTGGAGAGGTATTGACTTACTTCTCTCATGTAGTACGCAAGATCAGGGCGAGTGCCTATCATAAGATACATGAGGCTGCCGACTGCCTCGCGATATGGAATGTCTTTCATCATATTTCTATCAGCTTCCGTTTGAGGGCTCATGGCACTAGACAGTTTAATGTTGCGGTCAACTGGTGTAGTGACGGGATACGTCACAATATTTTTAAAGCGATCCAGGACCTTAGTTGCATATTTCTCTTGGTTAATGAAGATTGATCGGTCTTTGCGGTTTCGCTCTATGGACCACCCGGGCAAGTACTTCACCTCCCCTAAATCTGTCATATTGAATCTCTGCTTCAGGGCAGATTTGATTTCAGTGACGAGGGCAGGTGTTGGAGCGATGATCAGAAGATCGTCAACATAGACTGCAATATAGCATGTCTGGTTATGGAGCGATCCGACAAAAACACATCGATCTTTGATGAGACGTCGGAATTTGATGCTCTCCAGGAATTTCTCGAGGGTTTGATACCAAACACGCGGTGTCTGTTTGAGTCCATACAAGCTCTTCTTGAGCTTGCACACCAAATGCTCTTTCCCTGGGATTGTAAATCCCTCAGGTTGCTCCATATAAATTTCTTCATCAAGAAAACCATTGAGAAAAGCAGTCTTCACATCCATTTGGTGAATTTCATAGTTAAGGATTGCTGCAATAGTAAGAAGAAGACGAAGGACTTCCATTCGTAGCACAGGGGCAAAAATTTCTGTGTAGTCAATACCAAACTGTTGGAGAAAACCTTTTATTACTAATCGAGCTTTAAATCGATCTACTTCGCCGTTGCCGTTGTATTTGACAACCCAGACCCATCGGTTTCGAAGTACTTTCCTTCCCGATGGTCGAGGGACAAGTGTCCATGTGCCGTTGTCATCATTGGACTTGATCTCAGATTGAGCAGCATTGAACCAGTCTTCAGCATGAGAAGATGTCATAGCTTCACAGAATGTACGCGGCTCGGCAATATAGCGAATAGCTAGAAGGGTGTATATGAGATTGGCTCGACGATGTTCGTCTGCAATGTCCTCAGAACCATTTAAAAGAGGAGCGGATTTTTCAAGGAGAACGTCATTTCGTTTACCTATGTCATCAAACTTGCGCTTGGTGCCTCGTTGGGATGGTTGAGTAATAAAGCTATATGTTTGCTCGTTTCGGTGCAAAGCATCAGCCAGGGATGACAAATGAAGTGATTTTAACCGCTGGTGTAGATGCAGCACATTCTGTAGGCTGATGGGTTACATTATAGGGTGTCGTAGGCAATATAATACGATCCGTATATGGGGAAGTCTCATCCCTAATAGGTTGTTCTAGCCCTGTTGATCGATTTGTTGATCTATCTAATCCTGATTCTGTTGGCAAAAATGCCAAGGAGGGGAATACGGTTTCATCAAAGGTAACATCACGGCTGTAAATAATCTTGCCAGTGGAAACATCAAGTAATCGAAAACCACGCTTATGGTCGGGTAGACCGAGGTACATGCATATAGTAGCACGCGGATCTAGCTTGTCCCGATGTGATTCTGGGACGTGGACAAAAGCTTTCCATCCAAAAACACGGAGATTCATGACGGAAGGTTTCTTGTCATACCAAAGCTCATATGGCGTTTTATTATTTGTAACAGAGCTGGGGGTCATGTTCACCAGGTCGGTAATGTGGCGAACGCATTCAGCCCATAATTCACGAGGTAAATTTCCATCAAATAAGGTAGCCCGAACGCGTTCCATATAGGTGCGCATTCTTCTTTCAGCTACGCCATTCTGTTCAGGCGTGTATGCCATCGTAAATTGTGTTTTGGTTCCATATTTGTCCCACAGCGTCCGACCAAGTTTTTCATACTCTTTCGCATTGTCAGCTTGGAGAGTTTTAATTTCAGGGTCATAATAAATGGACGTGTATTCGACAGTGTGAACGTCAGAGCTAAAAACGTTAAGTGCCTTGCGGCGAAAGTCTTCATAGCATTCATATAGTTCTGAACGAACTTTGATAATATATGTGACTGCGAAACGCGTACAGTCATCAATAAAGATTAGAAAATAGCGACAACCGGTTAGACTTGGTGTCGGCATTGGACCACATATATCACTATGAACCTTTTCAAGAGGAAATTTTGCACGTTCAACGATTTTATTTAGATTAAATGGTTGACGGTGTGACTTTGCTAGTGAACATGAAGAACATGTAATATCTAGTTGCGATCCTACTCCATCGAGTTCATGATCGATGATCGCTTCATTCTTAGGCAAAGCCTGTAATATACGAAAGTTAGGATGACCCATTCGTTTATGTAAACGTAAAATGGCTGACTTACCATGAAGGGTGATCAGAGCCGTCGGGTTGCTGGTCGATATCGACTTCGGACTTGCCATGAATTGGTACAAGTCGGCATGCGTGGCAATTTTGGCCTTCACGCTAAAATGTTGACTCGTATTAATCGCGCATTGCATGCGATTAAAAGAGAAGCGAAAGTCTTCCTTCACAGCCGCAGGCACCGAAAACAAATTGAACTTGAGTTCGGGTGCGTAGAGGACGTTGCGCAGCATGAGCGTCTGAGGTCGTCCCTTGGAATCAATGACCTTGAGGGAGATATCACCAATCGCTAGGATCGGGATTTGGTTTTTCCCACCCACAGTGATCCAGCCTGTATAAGGCGTTGTTGTCGTGAACCACGCTTGGTTATACGTCACGTGGCGCGTACAACCAGAGTCGATAGTCCAGACCGGATCAACATCCGTGGAAGTCATCTTGGCTGTCAAACCAAACGTCGACACAGTGGCGGCCGTAATGGCAATCATCGCGCTGTTGTTGTGACGGGACTGATGGTACCCGTTGTTTCCTTGGTTGAAATTGCTGTTGCCACCATTGTACACACCGTTCCCATTGTTGTAGGTATCGCTGCTTCCATTGAAGGTGCGCTGTGGGTTGTAGCCGGAATTACCTTGGCTGTTTCCACGACCGGAATTTCGGTTGCCTTGACCGTATTCACGCTGACCAAAATTACGCCTGCCCCCATTACTATTGCGGTTGGTGCCACGCGAGTATGGGTGTTGACGATTGTTGTGAACATTGGTCGAGTTGCGTCGGGTGCTCATGTTATTGCTCGGCAACTTGAAGTTGGTAGGGATAACCGTATTTGGTTTCACCTGACCAATCGACATGTGCTTCACCAACACACGGCACGTAGCCATCGTGTGGTTTGAGCGATCACAATACGAGCATAAGCGTGGACTGTCAGTGTTCGTACCCACAAGGGCTTGAGCACTTGCAACAGGAGCAGTTGATACCAGAGCACGTTCATTCTGGGTTTCAATACTTTCGGGTGTACCCCGGGATAGCGCGAATCTTTCTTGCGCGAGTTTCTTGGTCACATGGGACTCCAAGTTACTCTTAAGCTCTCGAAGAGGCAATATTTCACGGTTTCCGCGCCAAATGCGCATCTCACTCTCCCACGATGCAGGCATCGCGTTGAAGAGGAACACAGAGAAGACATTATCGTCAAAACTGTTGTTCAGTACGGTGTTAAGGCCGCTCATGGCGTCTTCGTACTTGAGAATGAACTCTGTCATGTCATCACCTTCCTGGTAACGAGCATTGTACAGGTAGTTCATAATGCCGTAGGGATCACCGTAAGCCTTGGTGCCCTTGTATCGATCGCATATGGCTTGAAAAATATCGTAAGCCTTGTCGAAACACTTGACAATTCTGATATGCTTATCATCAAGCGTCTTCATCAAGAATGACTTGACTTGAGCATTCAAGCGACGCGTCTGAGCAGCAGCAAGGAGAATCTTGTTTCTCGCTTTGGCTTTAGCCTTCGCCTTGGCTCGCGCCTTGGCTTTTGCTGCTTTTGCTCTTGCCTTGGCAACCTTCCTGGCATTCAGTGTTCCAAAAGATTCAACTTGAGCAGAAGCTGGGAGCACAGGGGTTGCAGGCTTTGATACATCATCGTTTCCATCTTGAACTGCCGAATCCTCGATCGTGAGTCGGCGGACGTCGGTCGATGCAACAAAATCTTCTTCATCGTCGTCAAGTTCTTGATCCGGTTCCACATTTTCGTCCTGCGAGTCATTTTCTTCAACATAGTTGGAATCCGAATCTGGATCATCGTCGGTGTCCGAAACCATGTCCTCGTCGTCATCGTCAACGACTGGGTTTAGCTCGTAGTTGGGGTCTTCAATGAATCGAAGCAGGTTCTTCCCGTCCAGGTATGCTTGAATCCGGGTCTTCCAGACGTCAAAGTTGTCGGACCCGGTCAGGCGAGGAAAATCGGATGAGGTGGAGCTTGGGCTCATAACCTGTTGAAGTGATAGCACGTTGCGCGTAGAAGTAGTGAAGGTAGAGGAAGAACTTGCTCGTAAGGAGGCAAAAAGAATTATATTTTACTTTTATCAAGGACACTAAGCATTATGTCTGTAGAGACATTCATGTAGAGTTCCTATACCTCAGTAGAAACATTAACACTTAATGTATATATGCACATATAAGTGCAAGTGTAGCGGATGCAATGCCACTTATTCTCTAATGTGTTTATTCTTCAAAGAGTACCAAGGGTAATGCTTCCTTATTAGATAAGAGAGGTAATTCTTATAAAGGGTAAATGTACTGCGTACAAGCCATTTACTCCAACAAGCCGCATTTACGTCGCACGCTCTCTTGCAAGCTTTCGCTGAATTGATGCTTGCTCTTGAAAATCAGCAACGACAATCCGAGGTACACGAGCTACAGCGCGTGCTTATAAACGCGATGGGTGACTTCACTATACCAGTTTCATTTCTCGAAACCACCTTTTGTGACATGGAGGAACCGGTCCAGATAACGGCGAAGTGATTTGTGCCGGTAATACAGGCGTCGATCTTTGGCGCTGGAGTGAACCCGCTGGTACGGTGAGTTTTGGTGATGTCTTTTTGGATGTGGGTTGCGCCTTGATAAGCACAAAGTAGTCTTCTGCAAGAGTGGTCGGCTGCCTTTTCAATGGTTGGGAATCCTTGGACAACTTAATGAGTGCCTTTGAATGGAATGAACCACTAAGTCAAGTTGGGGAGACACTTGACAGGTGCCAGATGAGTTGATGCATTCGGCTGACAAGTTCTTGTCGGATATCTCAGACAAGATAGGTAGAGTATGAGCAAGAATCGATCATTAGTATTCCAAGCCTTCGTGGGCGCTTAGACCTGCAAGGTTGAGACCGCGAGCTCGCATCGTCTACAGAGTTTTCAAGGAAGAAGCACGTTCAGGAGTGACAGTGGAGCTGATTGCGTGGCAGATGGAGGAGAAGGCGAGTCTTTACAGGTGCGTGCGGAGCACAGGAGGTCGCGATTAATTGGGAAACAGTTCGTTCGGTAGGCGGTTTCCAATGCCGCGTCGACCGTTCGCAAAGGACCATATATAAAACTCGATGCACGGTTTTGTTCCTTTTTTGTGCGGGATAAAGGATGGCACGTAGCGATTGGTGGCGCGTGTTTTTGAGACGGGCGTGCACATTTGGGTACGCTCGAAAAATTGCTCGCTGAGATGGTCGGTTGAAAGCCCCCCCCCCCCCTCTAGGATATTCGCACCCCCTGTACCATAAAACAGGTACAATGTACCATAATAAACGAAGGTGACGTGATCAACTTTAATCGTCTCTGCAGCAAAAGGGAGTGGAGCGGTCAAGTCCTCGTCAGCCTCGTCCAAGTCAGAAGATAGCAGTGATGAATCGGAAGGAGAGAGTAGCGAGGAGGACAAGTCTGGATCGGACGACGAATCGGATAATTTGTGGTCGAGAATGTCGTCGTCTTCGGAGGATGACGAAAATAAGCCAAAGAGTATTCAACCGTCAACAACAAATTCAGTTCGTAATCACTTTGGAAAAAACGCCGGTATACATGTACATACTGTAAATGTGTTTCAGGTTGCCTTGTGGAGAAGGCGACAAGTTTGATACCGGTAGCCTAATTTTTATGGTAAACGATGGATAGTACTTTGTATGTAGCATCTCATAGGTGTGGTTGATGCCACCGTACAATAGTGTAGTTGCCCTACAACGAAATTTTTGTTTTGGTCTCAGCTTTTTTTCTATTCCTATTCCTGCAATGTCAAGCTTCTGATCAGTTCAAAAGCATTTTGCCTAGAAGACTTGGGCTTGATATTCGCACACGACAGACAAAAGTTTTTTTGCGCTAAGTCAATGTAAGGTCTAATGTCACGAAATTCAGCTATTCTCGACTTTACAGATTGCAACATACTACTAACAACACGATTAGCACGTACTGCGGTGTCCCACGAACTTGTCAAGACGTCCGAAACGTCTCATTTACATCTTAAACCGATAAATTCACGTCCCATGATTTAAATTTGTGACCAAGAGCTTCAGTCAACTTGGTCACTTCTCGATATAATAGTGGCGATACGTAGAATCTTTTTAATTAAGCGAGCTATGATCAATCGATGAACACATAAGAAGAAAAAATGGATAGACTGAGACTGGCGACTTATTCTCTTACGGAAGAACAGCAAGCCAACAACTTAGCGCGAGCACGCCCAACCAAGGCAATAGTTGATGAAATCGCAAAAGACGGTTACCTAGCGAGGTTAGTATCTTTGTGCCGGTCACTTCGACGTAAATGATGTCGCGATTCTTGACAAGTCCCATCGAACGACACCGCGTATGGATTATTGGAAGTTGGTAATCGAAACTACGGTAGAGCAGCTCTTGTTGCCACTAGACGAGCTGTTGGCTCAGCCATTGAGCAGCATAATAGCATTGAGATTGCCAGAGTGGATCCCTTGAAACTGATGCTGCTTTACACATGTACTGCGCTCACCACGGTACGTTGTACCTTCTTTATGGTACAGAGGGGGTGCGAATATCCTAGAGGGGGGTGCGAATAACACCCCCTCGGAAAAGACAATCGTGGATGGATGCGTCATCATGTCCTTTAGCATCATGGGACGAAACAACGTGGGATACAGTGAAGATGTACTAGAGCCAAGAAGAGGAGGAAGACGAGCTGGGCGATTTTGCTGGACGCGAGACCGAGTGGAAAGGATGGAGCGATTCCGTAGTACGAAACGCAGGCGTTTGTCGACACCGATTTTACGCAGGACTTCCAACTTTCGGGCTGCCAAAAGCTGTTGCCTATTGCTCATACCTGTAAGTCAATGCACCGGTTGACCCGTTGACTGACAGTTTTTGAGCCCTTGATAAGCATGACAAGCTGATCACTCAATTGACTCAGGGTGGTCTCAACGAGCTGGGAATCTAACCAATATCCACACAATATTTCGTTCCTTGCTGGTGAGTACATGTAAACAATTGCCCATTGACTCGGTATGATGAACACGACACGTAACTTATGAATACATAGGATTCAATCGGTAGTCACTGTTTTCGCTTGATGAATGATCGTAATGAATAGGAGGGTCGAGGACCATGTCTTCGTGATCGAAATGAGCAGAAATTAGATACGAAAAGAAGTGGTGATTGCTGATTCGGATTTGTGCCCAACTGCGCCAGTAATCCCTCATACATTATCGCATGTACTTATCATTGAGAAAAGCACCAGCTGGTCCTTTTCCGTCACTTGGACATCATTTCATTCTCACATTTTCCAGCAACTACTAAGTCGATCTCTCTATTCCCCGTGAAAATGAAGACCATCAGTTTACTCACAGCTGCTGTTCTCGCTTCCGCAGAGCTTATAGTTACAAGTGGGCATCAGGGGGCACAGCCCGCTCCATCCCCCCGCCAACCGGACAAAGGTCGTTACATCCACCCGTCTCCCGGTGCTACTCATTAATCAGCATACACTACATGTAATGCGATGTTAATGAACAGCAAAGTCGCCACTGCACTAGAAGCTGGCTTCTTTCGCTTTTATTGACCATCCGGACAATCAACACTCTCGTGTACAAGCACGACAGAAGCCGCGATTCAGTGCTAAGTGAAAAAGAATAAGAAATGAATCGAATGAATAAATTTGATTCTACCGATGACTTGTCTTTTACGTGCAGTCTAGTATACTGTATAGTCGACGGCCGCGAGTGTATACAGTATACAATCCTGGCATATGGGGGTAACCCTTCTTGAATGGCGGCCTCCTATTAGTAGTAGTAAAATATAGTCTAATTAGTCTTAACTATTAGCTACTATGAACATATGTAATCTAGAATGTAATCTCGGCTCAGAAATTCTGGATGTGTTTCCGTCACTTGCTTCGTCTTGCAATAGGTTATAGGCAACAGGATCCGGTGCTGGTGGGTGATTGAAGATGCACTGTATACTGATTTTCAGTCGGATTCCTTCTTCGCGTGACGGGATTCATACTCCGCTACTGCTTCGGACTTGGGCTCGACATTGATGCCATATGAAGTCTAGATGCTCATATGCATCCTTCACGATACCTTGAAAAATTGCTTGATTTCGTAACTGCCATAACCATGCCATGCCAATCCCGCAAAGTCATTTCCAGAGACGGTTAAATACTGCTCGGTAAGAATCATCAAACCATCCATGTCGCTTCATCATCGCCTTCATAATATTCAAACCAATTGATGGCGCCCTCCTAGAAGCCACCGCTGCTTGAAAGCGTCTTATGCTCGAGTCCGGGACGATCCTGCCGCACCACTGCTGTAACAAGCGTCTCCAAAGTGCTTGAGCTCTTGGGCATTCCCAAAGTATATGACAGAGATCTGTCCACGTGCTTGTACATCGGTCATCAAGTTCACATCTTTTGAACTGGTGGGTCCGGATATAGAAGGTATTCAGTTGCATAGTGGCGACTCGAAACTGTACCCACACTTGATAGTTAGTCAACATATTGTCATGGTCTCATACCTGATTAGGTTCTACTATTCCACCAAGAATTCTGGGCACAATTTTTTCTCCATTTCCCAAGTAAAGTCGTTAATTGTGGCGCGACCCCTTGAAAGTACAGCTTCCTAAAGGACCGGCGGAGTTTAGTCCATATCTTCCGTATTGGCGTGCCTTCAGCTACCTCCCATCCTATCATATGCGAATCCGGATGGGGCTGGAAGACTATCCGTTCTCCAACTAATGATGATACGTCTGTAGTGTCGAGGTTCTTAGTCGCAACGACCTCCCAAATTATTCCATCTCCCTGTTGCTGAAGACGCACCGGTATCTCCCCTTTCCCGATTATTTTTCCTGGAGTCGTGATATCCCACGCGAAATTTTCCAGACATGACGGCCCCTGATGAAGTCGTATCTGCTCCATGGTGGCCTCCTATTAAGAGCATCTCCAGCAGTAGGCTAAATCCGAGCCATACGCTATATTTGGCATGATTTTAGCTTTTTTTCTAACTTTACAACAATCTGCCAAAAGCTACGTTTTTTTGTTCCATTCCACCGCCAATGACGCTGACTGGCCCTTGCGAATCTTATTTATAGTGAGTGCCGTGTTGCTGAGTACTCTAAAGTATATCTTATAGACGTCGATATCTTAAAGGCGACGCTCCTATATTTGAAGCAGTTTCGAGGCATATGAGATTTCCATGTGGTACACACTAGATTTTTTTTGAAAAATTGTAGTGCGCCACCAAAGACGAACAATCATTAAGGGTACAAGAGCGCAAATTTTCTATTTGAGAAGTTGGCTTTAGTGTATTTGAAGGTCATTAACCCCAGGTTCACCTGGGGTTTTAGTGCGAGAAGCTTTATGGTGTTATGGTGTTATTATTTTTATTTTAGTGATGGCAACTGCATCGATGCTTTTGGGTTTCTTTACCGGTCTACCTACACCTTCAAAGCTAGTCGACGTCGAGCATGTTCCTTCGCTAGCCACGTCCCCAGCACCAAGAGCGTCATACCAGCCGAAGCAATCAGCACCACCGTCATTCCATTCGACATGGACATTCGAACTGTTTCCTCTTGACCAGTATTCAACGTCTGTGTCTCCCGTCCAATCGTCGCACGGATCCCCGCCCCCCTACGTTTGTGTTTACGCTTATAATGTTCGTTTTCAGCATCAATGCGACGACAAGAAGGATGTTCGAGCTTAATCCCAGTCGTACAATTGCATGTAGCCCCCACACCCTGGGTACACATCCCGTACCCACTACAAAAGAGCGTCAACGACTTGTCCTTGACACCTTTTGCTCTGGAAAGACATACGTGCCAGCTGATTTCCAGCAATAATCGACTGAAGGTCGTTCATATCGCGATCTTTTTGTCTTGGTTTTTGATGTCGCCACAATATCGTGACATGAAACACCCGCATACGGTTGTCGAATAGGAGGAAACGGGACGGCATTGTAGTATTTATTTCTCTTCATTCGAGAGACACCCATTGTCATTGCCGTCGAGGCCACAATTATACTTAGGGATGACCCCTTCTCCCGAACTTGTCTCTGCATTTAGAGGTTTATACAATTCTTGAATCTTTTCATCCATCCAACACGGCATTCCGTAAATCGATAATTTGGTCCATATACGTGCCATTGCACGTCTTCAAGTCGACAAAGGCACACTGTTGGACATCCGAGCGCCAATCTCCCCCCTTACATTTCGACATTTGACGCAACACGGGAGCTGTGCTTGTATTGAGAAAGGTCGTGATGGCCTTCGAGATTGTCAATCACCTCCACACGGGTATGTACAGATTTCTTAAGAGAGTCGATGGCAGGGTACCGTAACTGGTTACACGTTGGATCGGGAAAACTCCGATCTAATGCCGCGACGATCACGATTGGCAGCTCATAACATTCTGCAATAAAAAAAACATTTTCTCGTTAAAACATGTTTCTTTCTGTAGGAAGGACCAGGCCAAAAATGACGAAAAAATCGCCTCGACAAACGGTTCTCTCAAGGCACTGGCATACATGTTGATATACTGGACGGCTTTCTGCGTTTCGAGGCTCTCGTGGGCAGTTTTGACAAACGCTTAGACCTAGTCCACTGCCCTCTGCCACAAACAGTGAAACCCACACAAAGAGAGTAAGACACACGCGAAAGACGAAACAAACACACAGACAACACGACCACCATCGATCCATGATAAATTTCTCCATAAGAGCACCTGGAATGAGCCGCAGAAGATGAAAGAGTTAGATGAAAAGATGACAGACTGAGAAATATAATTAAAATATGACGTACTTATTTCGTAAAAATCTGCATAACCTCGGGTCATCGCAGCATTGCGAAACAGAATAAGCAACCCTTCTTACTGCGTGCTGCTAATTATCCCCGAGGGGGATTTGAACCCGGCGCAATGGAGTGGTTGGGTCAGCTCCCAACCACCAAACCAAAATTCAGACCCGATTTTCAAAAATAAGGAAAAATATCTTATAGGCGACGCGCTTATAATTGAAGCAATTTGGTGTCATGTACCCATCGTCAATAAGATATACTTCCTTCGGGGCAAAATAAACGCACGATCGGAATATACAGGTGTCCGAAATAAACGCAGCAAATCTAAATTGATAGTATCGGATTATTATCTTATACAAATATTCACTATAGGGGTTCACAATCAGAAGAGATTGGGCGAACTATTGAGAACGGCACATAAAAACTTAGAAATTATAAAAAATAACAAGAAACAATTCAATAGAGTACCTTAGTCGGACCACAGAAGCTAGGACATCTTCTTAGCTGATATGTCTTGATTTAGTAACCTATTTGCCTCGTAGTATGGCTGAACGACAGCAAATGCATTCAAACATCGCAAAATAAACACCCATCACATTCAGGCGCATCCAGAGTCAAAAACTGGGATATTTACCGCCCGAACAACGGCATTAAGCTCTGACCACTCTGGACTGCGAAACGCTTGATCTGGCACTCTTGAGGAGTAAAAATTTCGTCCTCTAGCAGCATTGTTGCTGATACACTTATTTGCATGCTTTCCGTACGTCCTGGTTGTGATCTTGGACTAGGGCGGGTGTTTTCTTGTCGACCGCCGCTCGCTGTGTCCATTCATTCCGACGTAGCGTCGGTCCTAGGATGAGTTTCGATAAGAAAAAATATTAACAGAAAGAGGTGATGTAGTGCTTTCTTTTCATCCAATCCGTGTTCTCTAAAAAGTAATTATGAACCAATTACGATGGATTTTGTGTAAATGTTGCGTTTATTTTGCCCCGGAGGAAGTACTTTAGAGTATACATGATATGCTATTCGCCATTCAACAACCTCCCTAGCATAACACCACGATAGCGTCGTCGTGGCTTTTGAAATAGCCTAACGTTAAGCGGTTGTGTCGTAAATGATATCTAATACGGCAGTATGGTATACGACATTTCCAGTTCGTTCCATTGATTTTTATTCATTTCCATTCATATCGTACCATGCATTATACGAGGTCGTTTGAGCTTGGTGGCCGTGCTGGAGACGACCGGCTGAGCTTTATATTTAGAGGAGCAGCCACAGGTCCTAAACGTGACCGCACTGTAATAATTCATCACCAATACCTTCATCAAAGCCACGCATTCCAACGGATCATTCGGTTCTTAACGACTAAATCGAGTGCATCACTATGACTGTCAGTCTAAGTAGCATAACAAAAATCGTTATAGCATTCTTCTTGTGTTTCATACCAGAATGCATCAATCTAATCCAACTGTCAACTCGAGAAAGTGGACATTTGGCGTTAATCGTCATCTCCAACCTGCTAATGTGTGATCATACGTTTGATAGTGCTATGTTTCAATAACCGGTTCGGCGTGTTTTTGTGTCGCTGTTAAATGTTCACGGAGATTCAGGAGCGATCGAAGCGTGAAATGCAATTACAGGAGAACTGGACGACACTGTAGCAGACAATTAAGACCATAAGTGACAGTATTCGATCACAGCGCATATCGTTGACCAAGTTACTTACGCTACTCCAGTTTCCCCCGCTAGAGGAAGATAAAACAATTTCGAACAATATATTTGAGGTCATTGAAGCGCGTATGAAGGAGCTGCAAGCTAGGCTGAGTCAGAATTGGTGAGTAGCTTTTGTTCCTCAAAATTTTGATGGAATGGATACGCCAATGTGTCATTGTGGTGGTGCAGTCTGAGATCTAGCAGCGACGATCAGATTTTTGTCGGATTGTGACGGGGCAGGACGATGGCGACTCGTTTAAGATCTCGTTTCGAAGCTTTGATATGAATGATCTTGCATTGTCTTTACCGACACCAGCACTTGGACGTGACGCTCAGCGCGCTTTCCACCCGGGCTGTCCACATCGATTTCTTTCCTTCTTCCTTTAGTAATGACGGTCAAAGGTACAATCAACGCCTGTTTGAGTTGATGATTCCTTTACTTCTTAGAGTGTATGTCTCGTCTCAGATATCCAGACTACGTGGTGGGGCGCATTGTCTTGATTAATGAGTAGATTACCACAGTCCCTACGCTCTTCATCTCGGAAAACACATTCTACATCTTGACAGTCGCAAACCCCCATGAAAGCTAAGAGAGTGCTCTCCCATCATCCACTTAACTAACGCGCGCAGAAGCCCGAATAAAAAATGTTGAGTAGTGAAACTGCTGATTGTGTGTCTCCACCAAAATAACACTTCTTTGGGGCAAAAATTACTTTTTGACGGTGGCGTTGTAAAACACCATTGTCACTCCTCTCGAATGAGTGCTAATGCGTCGCCTCTCACCGAGAAGACGACAGCAACGAGCCATTGAATAAGTTGATCATGAGTTTCATTGTAATGGGTATACGTATAGGCAGCTTAAGTTGGTAACATTTTGTGACACTACAGTAAAAAGTGTCATTAGTGTGGCTGCGCAAATACCATGGGCCACAATAATTTTTCTTTTTAAATATTCCACAGTCCACAGTAAGTCACACTAATTTCGCACATTCTGTTTATTGCCAAAACCGTGGCATGTACCGTAATAGGAGCATTAATGGGGAGAATGCCGATAGCAAGCTCGGATAGTACGATGCTTTTCTAATACTGTATTGCATTAAGCTTCATAGTGTTAAGTGAAAATACAAATACGGAAATCCCCCCATTTTTCTTGAGCATTATTAAACAAATTCTTGCAAAACGAAAGATTTCACATGGTACGCATCGATTAGAAAGTGTCTGCTATAATCATTGACTTTTTTTAGCAACAATGGTAGAGCAACATCATAGAGATTAATAGAGAATGAACGGAGAAGGAGCACCAAAAAGATAATATTGACTAGCAACGCTTTCTGTAGTAGTTAGTACTCACATAGTGATAGATATAATGGGTAGTGGTTTTTGGGGGCCATATGCGGGTCAGGTCATGAATATAGATCCCATGATCTCACTGTGAACCACTTCGGTGGTCATCCGTAAAAATTGAAACGATACAGAGAAGATTAGCATGGCCCCTGCGCAAGGATGACACGCATAAATCGAGAAGTATCGCACCCATGATCTCACTGTGATCTAGACTAAAAACAAACGATGACCTATACCAAATTAGATACGTATAGATCACCATCATGCCACTCATTAGTCGACCTCATCGATAAAAGAAAGACATGGCTGACACCGCTGAGATTATGCGGTGTAAGTGCATGTCGTACCTACCTCATCCCACCACAGAGAACTGTACGATTCCGAGAAACAGAGCTTTGATATTCAATCATGAGTCATACTCATGATTGAATATCAAAGACTGAAGTATGTTGAAAGTGGAGTGCCAAAGATCAAGAAAGTTACCAACGACTGTTAAAGGAACAGGTAATTAGAGCCGACGACACCACATTTCTATCTTTACCGTTAAGCAATGTGCTGATCGGAACTTACAATTACGTGGAACTAGCAAAACTTATTGTTCCACAAACTTTTGGATTTCATTAACGGTCTGCATGTGACAATGTGCACTTCTATGAGCCGGAGAGGCAGCTCTGCTCCATTCCGTAGTTACGTTCGTACCTGTCAAAATCAGTGGCTAAGAACGAAGCGTCCGTTTGGAGCAATTATCTTTCAAGCAGGTGAGCCACTATACGCAACGATTAAACGAGACGTATTGTCCTCTTCAGAGACAAGTAGTTTGGCAAGTCGCTTGACTAGCCATAGCGACATCTCGTACTTCAGACCATGTTGCGCTTCGGAACTTTCAACGATTTTGCAGACAGTTAACGCTATCGTAATGTATGTGACGGGCAATTCGATGGCCGAATTGTTTAACCTCGTGATGGACCGCCAGAATGCTCCATCACAATTTGCCACACCTCACACCACTATCCATAGCTGTAGTTTAGGATCTACCGGTACACGTCCGTCTTTCACGCTTACAAGCTCAGGCTATACGTTTTATGCTCATCGAATCGCATAGCTGCAGCCAGCAAGCCTGTGTCCGCTGAAAATGTCACGTGCACGTTCGTGATGCACTGGAACAGCTCAAACGTGTACAGCGAGAGATGTGAGACCAGAATTGCACTCATCAAACCGTGGGTGAGACGTGCAATGATTTCTGGAGCTCGACGTGCACTACTTTGCGTCGTCTTTGCGCACTGCTCATCTTTAATCTCAATATCGCAGTCGTTAGCGTCGCAGCGGCTGAATTACATGTATGGCCCACACTAATGACACTCTTTGCTGTAGCTCGTTGTGCGGATAAGGTGCGGATATCATCTCCATGCTAACTAAGTTAGGACTTCTTTCTGAGCTGGTATTTGTACTGGTTATTTCCGCTCGTAATATGGTTATAGTCCATGTACTGGTATGTACCGGTACATGTTAGCCACGTTTTACTTATACACTAACACATTAATAACGGCAATGGGGAACCGAGTGACGTTGCACAGCGCGTGCGAGTATGGAGACCTAGCGCAGGTGCATCGACTGCTCACGACGGCGACGAAGGAGGAGTTAGAGGCTACAGATGATAGCGGTCGCACACCGCTACTGATTGCAGCCGCCAGTTTGAAGCATCTACGTGAGCACGAAAATTTTGACGATCGATACGATGTTGAAAGTAGTGACGAGGAAGAAGAGACGATCGTTGCTCCGGAAGTAGAGGAATTGAAACAAGAAAAGAGAGTTGCGGCCAATGGCAGTGCACAGAGCAGTAGTAGTGAGGCCGAGGAGACTGTAAACGAGGTGAGGGATGACGCGGACCTGGATCTTATGCCAAAGGAGGCAGAGATACTGCACCTGCTGTTGCAACGTCGAGTTAATGTGGATCACAAGGATGAGAATGGATGGACAGCGCTGCACCATGCGTGCTTCGTACAGAATGCGATGGCCATAAAAATGTTGATCCATGCCGGAGCACGACCCATGAGAGAGAGTTACGGATTGCTACCACAGGATCTATTGCGAAGAGGGCACATGTCAGAGTGGGTGGCTCAAGCTCAAGAGTTAAAAGAATCTCTTGATCAAATTACGAACAAAAGCAAGTATGCGATAAAACTGTTGGCATTTCGACCGAGCGGAATTGTCCAGTTGGATATGGGTGGTCAGGTTGAAAAGGGGTCGTTTGTGACGTGTATGAAGTTACGCTGAGTATTCTTAAGCCTCTCTAGAAAAGCTACTAATCTAGGTGTTGTTTTTGCCTAATGTAGTGGAATACGACGTGCCCGAGACACATTCCGTGAAAGATTATGTACAAGTGCTGATCTCGGAAGAAGGTTCGGCCGAGATCAAGACGGGGTCTTATCATTACGTCCCGGCGGGTGGCCACGGCCAACTAACAATTAGTACAAAGGACATTCCGTCTGCGAGTACAGTTCGCTTCGTGTACGTGAAATGTGATATCAACACGATGTCTCGAGAGGTCGTAGCTAGTGGTTGCAACGCTGTCGTACAGGCTTCGGTAGGCGAAATCTTCCAGTACGAGCTGTTTCTGTATGAGCGTGTAGTGGAGGTGGAGAGCGTGTCCGAGTTTGAGTTTATCGATCAACCGTTGATTGTGCTCAAACGTATTGGGATTGTCGTCGGCGAGAGTATCGACTGGGTTGCGATCCATCCGGATAACCACATTGTTGCCGTCAATGATATTCGCATCGATGCGATGGAGTTTGCAGATGCCGTGCGCGTGTTACAGGAAAACAATGGAAAAACATGCACGAAATTGCTAATGCAGAATTACTCGGCCTGTGGTGACTTTATTCCCGAAAAAATTCTTGGCGTGGGTGTCGTTGGAAAATACGCGTATTTGCATCCGGTAGGCGAAGAGCAGCAACTTGAAGCTGTTGAGCAGGCGTACGAATCCTGGGTGCGTGATAGCAGTGGTAGTGACGACAGGGATGACAGTGGCGGAGACGAAAAGGTGGGTTTGGAAGTAATGAGCACGTCTCGATTGGAAGCTCAAGAGTCTACTAATATAGCACCGGCGCCTACAATAACACCTCAAGCTATGGCTTGCGTAGAAGTAAACAAGATGATGACGGCTGAAGACAATGATGATGACTTCGCCACGGTGGAACCAGAGGAAAACATCTCTTCCCCTTCCACCATAGAAACGGTTTTACCACTGTATAACTCCCTCGAGCTCGTGAGTGGCTAGTGTCTTGTAGCTTGTCTTTTTTTCCTTTATTTATCCTGATCTTAAAAGCATACGTGATACCTCGACAGATTGCCCAATTACAACACGGCATTTCAGTTGGCCACGCCACGAGATGAATTCCGCGTATACAACAGAGCCGGATACGGAATGGAATAAAACCCTTACAGTCCGCAGTAAAAATGGACCCGTAAACTGTTGAAGTCTAGCAGGACATCTAGTAGCAGGTAAAGACTGTAGTACGGCACGACCAGTGGCGATTTCTTAGTGTATAACGCGGTGACCACATTGCTGTATTTAGGCCCCATAGTTTTCCAGAGAAAACAAGGATTACTAGGTATGAATAGCAAGTCTTTGGCGATGTTAGTGTCAGCGAATGTCTCCAATTTCCAACATATACGATCAATAAACATCGCAGTTGCTGGCCATACATACTATGCACATCTGCCTAAATTATCATTATATTGTCATTACGTCTACAGCAGAGTACACCAACCTTATTACTTCTCCCCGATTATCTTTTTCAATTTCTTGCAATCGATTTCCTCGAGCATTCTGGTTTTGCTCTTCTGCTTCTTCATTTTCAACAAGTGCGCCAAAAGCGCCGGATCCATGTGCTTGCCTCTGATCTCTTCCTCCTCTTTCTGCTCCTGTTCGACTTCTGCCTCATTTTTTTCCAGGCAAAACTTTGTAAACACTTCCCGTAACTCGTGATGGCGCTCCACTACCTCCGGCAGAAGCGTTCCAACATCCAAAATTTCCTCTGGGACAAGCAATCGACGCTTGCTGGCATTTTCAACACTACTTGTGTTCGATTCTGTCGCCTTGTCAGGTGAAGCTAAGACGAAGACGCTGTTCGCGAGGAGCATAGCGACGCCAGCTAAGAGGACAGAATGAACACGCATGGGTTGGTGGTTTACGGTTACCTCTGGCTTGTGTGTTCTGAGTGAATCGAAGAATGAACGCTTTCGGGCAGCTGCTTTGATGTTCGTCTGAGACGGGTGCCCATACTGTACTTAATTCTGCTGAAAACCCCATCAAGAAAACGTATACCAGGTACTTGAAGTATCAATAAACGTTATCGATAAACATATGTACCATATACCGGTACTAGGGCTCAAACCCGCGGGTTTTGGTGCGGGCTGGGTTGCGGGCTGTTTAGGTTAGTGTGTGCACATTGCTGGCAAGGAAGGACTTCGTCAGAAGGTGGTAGAATATTATCTCCTCCACTATGAGAGGGTTTACTTACATCCGTCTACACGAGATGGAGGTGGCGTGGGAAGCTACTTAAAGTTTGAGATGAAAAAACTGCGAGGGTGGCTGAAGAATATAAAGGTTATACTAATCATAGATTGAGCTAATTGTCCAATCTGCGGTTTAGTAATTGAGGCAGCGAGCTCTTGGTAAATACCTTGTGCTGCAAGATGAGTGCGTCTGCTTGCTACGACATTGAATAATATTTACAAATGTTAGTCGCCCAAACGCCAATGCACGCTCATATTCAACCGACCTCTGTAGTAAGCACTATTCAAGAGGCAATCTTTCGTCTTTCTTTTTTTATAATGTTCCGCGCAGTTACGTTCTCCTTCCTTGCTTCAGTACGAGCTGTGCTGCATCACTCTTTTTTCTTGTAGTGACGAAGAGGGTGCCGGACCGCCCCCCCCCCCAACTGTCGGTTGTTGAAGTTAAAATTCCAATTTACCTTACTGTGGGTTGTGTGTGGGCTGCGGGTTGGGCTCAGGTCAACCCGCAACCCAATCCACGCAGGCTGGGTGCGGGTTTTGCGGTGCGGGCTGGGCTTGGGTTTGAGCCCTAACCGGTACTACATAATGGGGATTAGGTCTGCACAAGCCAAATAAGCGATCGCACAATTGTCGATAACACAAACGCCGATTGTAGGGTCTCTACATGACTACCCTAATCCCGCTTTCTCGTACTGTACTCTGTTTTTGGGGAGTAACGTGAAAAAGGCAAACTGGTGGATTTTTTTCTGACAAAACGAGGCCAGCGCCCGACTGAAGGCCGGATGATTCCTCCTTAAGTAGCTCACTTAAGAATTCGAGTGGTCCAGATATGGAAACGTCATCTAGGGGGGGTGAGATACGGTACTACTTTTGTGAAGTTACGAGTCTGTCATATACAATGATTTAAAGGTTCTTCTTGTGCATTTTCAGAACTAGAGACACGGAAACAACTCATCCTGATATTTAGTGCCAGAAGGTTGTCAAAGCTCATTGCGCGAGGGGTAGATGGAGATATACCGACGCCGTCGGGCGAGGGTCAGATCCGACAGGTACATTCTATCCGTGGACAAGAAAATATGTCAACCTGTCAAAGTTCCTTCTTTCTGTATACAAAATGCCTTATATGCATTCGCAATATGATGAGTCTAACAGAGCAACTCATAGAGGCGATAAGGCTGACCAACAGCGCTAATGGTAGCAGTAAGTACGAGACGGGTTTACTAAATAGAAAATTCACTTTTCTTTCCACACTAGTACAGAATTATAACAATTGCAAAACACGCGGGAAAGCAGTGAAGCCGCCATTTTGATTCAGAGCGCACGCTTGCGGGATTGTCCGCGATGTGCGTTGTTGATGCTCTTCTTCGCACACCGGCAACTGACGACCCACTTATGATAGAAGAAGAAGGCAGATATGTGCTGACCCATACATTTAACAAAGCAAATATTTCAATCCAATGTTTACCTCGTAAAAGAGCTTACAAGGTCATTTTTTACGAAATAAGAGGACTGGTGTCATGGCTGAAGTCACGACCCAAGATATTTTTTTGGTAATTTTGGTGACCACTTATAAAATGACTCAGAGTTCGCTCGTCCATACCAAAATACGGTGTGTACCGGTGCAGTGGTTAAGGCCCTGCCCCCGGGACCGGGAGATTGCGGGTTAGAGTCCCACTAGGGACAAAAATCCAAAGTCGAACCAACTTGGTTGGGTTGTAAGTATAATGAGACGCATTCAACCAAAATATGGTGTGTTGATTGGTGCAGACACTTGTGGGTTCAAATACAGAATTTGTGCCACGTAGGGGAGTTCTCATTGGGAGGTGTGACTGTACTTGTACGAGCAGCGCACCGAAAAAAATAAAACATGCAGTCTTCCGGGAATTTCGACATTCAGTGCAACCGTCGGACGTCCTTAGGACGCAACAACAAGCAACTTGCCTTCTTATTAACAATAAACAATGGTCGGCTACTTTTGTTTTGTTGTTGTTGTTCAATCGCAGTCTATTTAGTCTCTCAACTATTAGCTAAAATAAATCTAAGTCTATCTCTGATCTACTAACTTCCTGATATTGAGGGAGTGACGGCTTGCATAAATCATGTGATAGATCTTGTATCCCTTCTTGCAGACATCCAAGACCAATTTGTAGTTTTATCCTACGTAACCTGGTTTCGGCTCTGCCTTTTTCGTAAAAGGCAACCGCTAGAATCTGCGCCATGGTTTTAGACCATACTAGTTCTAGATGCTCGTGCGATGCCCGGTGTACTCGTTTATGCACCGTTTCATTTCGTAAAAGCCACATCCACGTGAGCCCAATCGATCAGATTGCCCACCACAGTCTGTCTAACTCGATACTGCATTCGTCTGCTCGATTACCACATCGACTTCGTAATCGCTCCATCAATGACTCTAAAATTGGCGGAGCCTTTCTGGCGGCAAAATGACGGCCAAACTGAGTTAACTCGATATCGCTCGCCCGCCTTCCAAGACTACTTTTGTTTTAGCCTCTAGCTTTATCTTGATACGTTTGAAATGCAGGCTGTCATTCCCCTCAGGATGGTTTATTTCTTTGTAGGGATATTCCAAAAGGTGACTCAAATTAAACAAAATTCGTCAAAAGGTGACTCAGATCCAGCAAAAGACGGTTTTAAGCATTTTTTTACATGTTCACAAGGCAAAATACCGGTGGAAGCATCACTTCGGACAAGGATTTACGACTACTCACGCAAAATGTCCAAGATTTTACTTCTGGCACGAGAACCAATCGGTTGCAAGCATGGTGTAACATTCCTGTGACTACCAGACCGGTGTGTATTTTCTTACAAGAAACACACATTACAAGACATGAAGAAGCAATGAACCTAACAAATCTATGGGAATCATCAAGACAAGAAACAACGATTGGCATATTGGAGCGAGTCATGGACTAAAACAGGGGTAGTGGGCATTTTGATATTTTCTTACACACCGATTTGATAACTAACCCGTGGCAGCAGCGTTTGTGGTCACCATGGATCATAGCTATCGAACTGGGAAAATGGTTTTTTTGAACATATACGCTCCATCGGACAATGACATAAATCGATCAATATTTTTTCGAGGGTTAGCAAAATGAAAATTTGAGACGTTTCGAGGGTGGCGATTGGTGGAGATTTTAATTGTGTTGAAGCTCCATTGCTGGATCCAAACGGATCAGAGGGCGCGCAACAGAATGTCACGAATTATTCCGTTTGATATCAAGTTGTGGATTACAAAATGCGACACTCGTACGATTTTTGGCGTGGACTAAGGACGAGATCGCTGATTTTACGGATTTCACTTTCTGGCGAGGAGAATCAGCAAGCAGACTAGACAAATTTTATCGTTCAGATAAATATTACGAGTGGGTGCAAAGTGTTATAAGAAGCAGACCTGGAGTTCCATCGGATCACGAGCAAGTGGAATTGCATTTACGCTGTCCTGCCTGGTTCCGACACAAACACCGGTCTAAACACTTCCACCTTCAATATCCGATCCGAGGAGCAAGTAAACACCGAACAACAGAAGAAATTCGAACGTTTATGGAAACAAATACTATCCTACCGCAAGATGATGCCTCCAAGTGGGACAAGGTACGTGATCCCTGAATTAAGGCCATCATAGAAGTAAGAAAACGAGTGGCACAACGTTGAAGAATAAAGGCCAAACAACTTGAACAGGATCTGTATGGAATGGCTACACACAGGGAACAAATTCTTCTTATTACCGTAAATGAAGTAGCGAAAACAAATCGGGTAAGAGTAGACAAACGATTACAACGATCAACGAAACTATACGATGGATTTTTCGAAGAACAGCGACGTGGGAGTGTGACCAGCGAGTATCACAAATCACCATTGCCGGACCCAGGTTTGTAAATCGGACAGAGACTGGCATTCCTGACAAATTTGCATAGGTGTGGAACAAGATCTTAGGGCATTGTCACCGAACAGTTCGAAAGAAAGATCTGGGCATCAAGCTTAATGACCTCGTCAAAATTTGGGAGGATCGGCAAGTCACGGCTTTGGAAAATGAACAGTTATTAGCCCCAATCCGAGAAGACGATATCAAACTCGCTATCCGTGGGTTGGAACGGCAGAAAGCTGGTGGTCCGGGTGGACTTTTACAAGGCTTTGCTGACGACTTAATCCCGGCATTGGGAGTGGTTTACAATGATATCTTGAAAGGACACCTCCTTCGGCTTCTTTCCTAGAAGCAGTCATCATCCCATTAAAGTAGATGGGAGACTCGTCCAATGCAATGGATTATCGTCCTATCTCCTTGTTGCAAACCAGCTATAAAGTTTTTGCCAAGATAATTTCGTTCCGACTACAACATTTTTGCGATTAATTAGAGATTCTCAGCAAGGTTTCGTTCATGGGCGTAGAATGGACAGAGCGGTGGTTATTATGTTGGAAATACTACGTCAAATGGACGATACGGAAGCAAAATAGTAGTGGTCTATTGTTACTCGATTTTGCGAAGGCTTATGACACGGTGGATCGTCATTATGTAATGGCTACATTAGCTAAATTCGGTTTCTCCAAGCGCTTAATCTTGATGTGGGCGCTACATAGTGGGACGACAGCTAGGTTTTTGGTGAACGACGAGCTGTCTCAAACAGTGGAAATTGTTTCAGGTATTCGGTAGGGTGTCCCTTGGCTTCTTTGCTTTTTATTCTTGCTGTGGAACCGCTTGGTATGGCGATTCTTCAGGAGCGTCAAATAGAAGGTTTCTTGGTAAGTGGAGATGGATCCAACCAGGCACACAAAGTTTCGGCGTGTGTTGATGATTCAGCTTATTAATAAATGAGTGCAAGTTTCTAAGGCGCTAGCAATAGTGGAGCAATTTTGGGCATATTTCCGGGTTGATTTGTCGTCTCCAAGAAGAGAATATGGCTGCGAAAAGCCATATTCTCTTCTTGGAGACGACAAATTAACTGGACCAATGGTTTGGCATTCCGGTAGTGAAGCACAACGACTCTATCCGATACCTTGGTTATCAAATAGGATGGAACAAATTGCCGGAGATCAAGTGGGCGGGGCATACAAAGAGAAGAAGATTAACAACGGCAACCAAATGCGGGACATCAGTCGCTGAACGAGTTACACTATTCAATGCGATAGCTTTGCCGGCTAATCGGTTCACAGCCAAAGCTTTTCTGTCTGACGAGAAAAGATATAAAGCGCTTATTCATCTCCATATGGAGTAAACAAATCACTACGGAGCGAAGTCGTCACAAGATCTCGCCCCACCTTTTTTTACTCCCAGGTCGGCAAGAGGACTAGGGTTGATATCGATTCCTATGGCAATTCAGACCTTGGCGATCAAGGAAGATACAATGTGGCTGTGTGTTGGAACCCAGTGATAGATACTCAAAAGCATGGCGAAAATGGAGTAAAAGTTATTTTGTAAAAGCCCCACTAACTTATAGATCTCTGCTTGTAGCTCAGGCAGACAATGCTCAAGTCGAGTTGGAGAGGGACAGGCTACTCAAGTGAGACAACACCTAGCACAGTCACTTGGACCTACCACAGCGAAAAAAAATCTACTTGAGAGGTACGTAACGACTTATTTGGGACGACTTTGTCAACAGTGTCAGACCCAAATATTAATCCATCGAAAGCTGTAAGGCCCGGGGAAATTATCGAGGTTATGGCAGATCTAGACGTCATCACTTGGCATGCGCTTTATCCGGACTTTATTATACCGTATTGAGGTACGTTCCATTGGTATACTAACCCAAGGATTATTAAGAGGTCTACAGCCTCACTGTCTACCCTAAAATATAATCGAATGCCGTTGCTGAATATCCGAGATCTACGTATTACACAGGTATCGCGCAACAAGTTCCACTGGAAGGTCATAAACGAGGGATTATGCGGACACACAAAAACCAAAATGGGTAGGTGGCTCTTAACAATAATCTTGTGTTTACCAAGAGTGCAGATAGGGGGAAATATAGATACTGCTGGGAAACGGAAGTTGTTATGGACGCCAGAACGATGGGCGAACCTTGAATGGAAGCTGACTCATGCCAGACGAATCGTTAGAACCTGCTTGTCGACAGGACAACGCTGGGAATTACAACAACGTTACGATGGTATTTATTGGGATTGTGTCACAATGGACCTCAAGAACAAAGACAAAGGGGTAGTTGAAGCGGGCATTGAGGATGAAGCAGAGACAAGGGGACTTGTTTTGCCACACAGCCAAGTATTCATAGCTTTGCGTGGATGATTCAAAAAGTGATTAAATTTCGTCAATCAAACAGTGGATGCGCTGGACTTTCGTGGAATTTATTATCGTTTTCTGACTGATTATTGCTTGGGATACAACGGAAATGTCAACAAAATTACTTGGACGATTCGTGGAGTGGATTTATACAGGAACAGTCTCCTGCATAGATTTGGCGTCATGATAATCTCTTATCGGATTATGGTGTGTATATCGTGCGGTAACGTTCCAGCTCAATATCTATTACGATGAATACAACACAAGGAAGGTGCGCAATGGATAATCATTGTGATGCGCCTGGGAAAGGGGCCACACATATAGTGTGGGGATTCAGCCGAGCCAAGAAGTTTTGGCGACTGCTACTGAACCGTTGGAACGGATGGTGGGCAACCGATACAGACATTTATCAGCTGCAACGTCATTTTGCCGCTAGAATAGCACCGGTTATTTCCAAATAAATGATGGAAAGACTAAGACAGCAATCTTGAAGGCAAGCTGAAGCATGCAGCTTGGAATGCAAAGATTGTGGTGGGATTTTGCTCAATTGGTATTACATGGTTATGGCAATTACGCAACGAAAGGGTACATTAGGGCATCGACAGGACTGCGCACGAACACTTCCAAGTTATGAGGTCTAAAACCATTGCGCAGCTTCTCGCGGTGGCATATTACAAAAAGTGTAAGCCGGACACAAGGATACGAGGAATCAAATTACAGATTGTCTGGAATGTTTTCAAAATAGATTACAAGACCGATCAAATGGTCAACGGTCAAAGTTTACGCCTGGAAAACAGGAAGATAGTCGATCAGAGATAGGTTTAAAATTCGCTCTTCGGAATTTTATTGTAGCTGATAATTAAGACTAAAAAAACTGCGCTTGAACAACAACATATTCTTTTAGGGAAACATTATTCTGACCCCCTCGAATTGATACGTTGACCCCCATTTACAAAAAAGGACGCAGCATTTCTAAGATTTCTAAAATAATGTTACAGTGAGTTACCGGTACTAGGTAATTATTATTGGGTTGCTACGTGCACACACCCTGTACCATAAAGTAGGTACAACATATAAAATCATATCTACGCACAATAGGACCGTCATTTTGAGCCGTCTTTGTTACAAAAGGGAGTGCAACGATTCAAAAGTTGACAATATCTTCTCTGCATTGACCTGCAAGCGGCTAATTTCTTGGTGCTTTTCAGGCATTTAAATGATAGACTTAAGGTGTGCGGTCACCAGAGCTGCGAAGGCTATCAAGTAATCAATTAAGGAACGTTAATACGCTAAAGATTCTGCTCTTTTCTCTATATCTGTTTTTATCGAGTCGATATGCTTTAATGTCTCCATTTTACCTGTAAATTGTTTGAACCTTTTTTGGAATGAACTACAATCCTCCAAGTATTTTATAGATTGAGCTACGATGTTGGAAGTATGAACTATTTTATGCTCTTTATGTAGTTCGTGGGTAATAGGTTGCTGGATCCATCTCGAAAATAAACTTTTTACACGGACGACCTAGACCTATAGCTTAAAGAATTGCCTCCGGGCAATTAGTTGAAATAAAAAGAGTGCTCCAAATACGAACAAAGAAATGATGATAGATTGCCAAGGAGTAATAACTTCTGTAACGCCGAGTCATATTTTGACCAGCACACAATTAGTAATGCACAGGCTAGTCACAGCTCTAGAGGCTGCCTACATCTATATTGATACAATTTTAATGCCAGTTATCAAATTTCAACTTGTTTTTATAAAAACAAGTTGAAAAAGTGTTCAATGGGTATACATCGGCTAGGTTTTCTTGACCTGCATCATTTATTTTTATTTTCTCTTTCTAATTCAGCAAGACCGTCTTCAACCCATAGATATTAGCGGAATCGAGTTGAAGGAGACTTGACTAAAGCATGACTTTTGTTCTTTATGGTACGTTGTACCTATTTTATGGTACAGGGGTGTGCACGTAGCAAAAAGGGGTGTGCACCGCTCCCAATAAAAATTACCTAGTCCGGTAACTTACTATAATATGTTTTTAGAAATCATAGAAATGCTGCGTCCTTTTTTGTAAATGGGGTCAACGTATTAATTCGAGGGGGTCAGAATAATGTTTCCCATTCTTTTAACCCTTTTTACACATGGTGGGGTAACAAGGGGCGAATTACAGTACTGTACTGTTCCCATTGGATCAAGTATCATAAATAGCGCAGTCCGAACTTTGCACCCTCAATCACACGACGGTGGGCATAGATCAGATTAAGAAATCACAAGTCTTACTGCAAGCGGAGATAAGATAATGGATGACCCAGAGCCCGGGCCCAATCATCCACCAGAACACTCCGATTGGGAGGAGCAAAGTTCACCGACGGTCAAAGTAGAAATTATTCGGAAGATATTGTGCCGGAATTTCAAGAGTCGGTAGTAGATCCACAGCCGTATCTAGAACCGGTAATAGTACCGGAATTACCGGTTATAAGCAATTGTAAAAACAGCAACTCAGGCGTACTTAGATGAACAGATAGCAGAAACCCTACAGAGCCAGCAGGACAGTGGTGGAAGAGGTAAGCTGTCGGAGGAGAAGGAGGCAACCAAGACAACTCTTCATGAAGAGTATATCGTGGAACATATGTTAGACGCACTTAAAACAGGATTAATACAAGTACCACTGTCCAACCCCAGAGTACAAGCATGGACGGACTTAGTGCAGAAATAATTCTCGAAGATATTTGTGAAGGCCAGAGGACCAGTCTCTCCTTTATCAGCACAGGAACTCCTCAACTGAAGCCAGCGGAAATAGAAAGACTGATTGACCTCTTTGAGGTCATCGTGATACATAATAAAAAGGATTGGATTCTATGGAAATGTGGTAAAGCGATCGGAAAATATTGGGACTGAAGTGGACCACACATGGCCGTTGATTGGTGACGATAAAACACCCATCAACATATGACGGTTGATGGTGGGAAAAGGTTGATCACGATTAAGAAGAAAAGGTGGTGGCCAACGGATATTTACGACGTGGAGAAATCAGCCAAGTATGGTCGTTAAGCCCAGTCCCAGGCACTGGCGGAATGATGGAGATCACGATCACGATCGTTATTACAGTCACTAAGTGGAGTTTCCGTGGATGTAATAAGAAATAGTGACTGTTGACATGACATACCAAGGGCAGGTGACCAGCCGA
>MIQA02018906.1:0-20063 GCA_001887855.2 Sclerospora graminicola
ATACTTAAGCTTTATCGAAAAGACTACGTGCTACTGCACCAATAGCCATGGCGAAGAGCTTGTGGTGAAGAGGGAACTACAATTGCAGCTATTTCTGCTACTTTGTCTCCTCATTCCTTATAGCTGAATAGAGATACAAAGACAACGATATTAGTGCACATACACTACCGGTAAAAACAGCTAAGGCAAGACCTTATCTATTTCCAAGAAGAAAAAGGATCTCTTACTCACCATCCTACGTGCTTTTTCTGTGTAACGCGTGGCTGGATACGCGTGCTCCGTACATCCCTTCTCCCTCTCCCGTCGCCCTGTCTTCTTTATCGTCTGGCGCCAAGGCACCTTATGTTCTCACAACAGAAGCAGTCTTTGATTGTCACCGCCATTCATGTGCAAGCGCGTTTTTCTTCTCGTCCTTGCAGTGCTACTCTCTGCTAGCCCTTCCGCTCTGTCCATTCCCACTGTAAGCAAGGTATCCGAGTATGCTCGAGATGAAGGCATCCAAGGAAAAGGTGAACGCAAGCGAAAGCTGCGAGGAAATGACGACGCGATAGATTCTTCGCAAGATGAACGAGCAAGACTACCGATATCGATCAGGGAGTCATCGCCAGAGCTTCATGCCGTTATTCCATATCCGTGGAAAAATGATTACGTTCGCAACGAAGCAGTTGCTACCGCTTATCGATACGGGATCGACATCAATAAGGTTAGACAGAGTATGCAAATGTTGCGCGAGCGTCTAGGTACTTCCAAAATCAACGATGACGAGCTCATTCTCATGGCTGTTGGCAACACTTTCTATGAAAAGCTCGCCCGTTCCAACAGACGCTACGTAGCGTCACGTACACCGATTGGTGACAGAAAATTCTTTGACGAGTGGAAAACGACCCACCTCGACTCTAGCTATAACCCTGATAGGGTCTTTGAGAAGATGCAAGTATTGAAGAATAACGACAAAAACAAAGAAAAAGATCGCAAGAAGAATCTGGCGAAATATGCTTACATGGCCATGGGAAGCGAACTCTTGTCGATAACGAGGGAACTGGAACGCGTGGGTAAAGAACATGGTGTCGACCCTTTAAAATTGAAGCAATGGATCGAAAAGCTTGAAACCGACCCGACGCACTATGACAAACGCCATGAGGAGCTTGTACAGCTAGCTACTAGAAGGGTAATGGGTGAGGATTTGACTCTTGGAGGAGGGAAATAATCTCGAGTTGATTCCTGATGTGCAACTGCTGACTGCAGTGTGGTTTAGTCTGACGCTTTGTAAATTTAATAACAAATTTCAGAAAAGAATGACCAACTATTAATATTCATTTGTCCTTCTCACTTGGCGTAGTTGCTGATGGCGTGTTCTAATCAATAGTATTTACGCTAGTTCTAAAGGCTGTGAGTACTAAAAAATTCAAAACCCACGGATAAATACATACTTCGAAGTACATACATACACCACTGCACACACGCTTCTGTCACTTGTGGTGCCATGGAAACATCAGTGTCCATCGTTTTTTTGCGAGACAGCCACCGCGAGCTTTCCATCCCTCTCGGTATTTTTTTTTTCACTTTCGCCTTTGCCTGCTGGAGCTGGCCAGAAAATGATGAGTTTGCTGAGGTCGGTACAAATGTGTTTCTCAATGTAATGCTTGATGGAACGTGCACCATATTGCGGCTCGTACGCTTTGTCCAAAGTGACATCCAACGGGGGCTGCCGTGGTGACGTCCACTGAGATCGGCGACTCCTTCCGTCGTTGAACTACCGACTCAAACTGCAGCAACACAAATCTGCCGAAGCTCTTTCCGGCCTAGTGGCTCCAACACAACAATGTCATCGAGGCGGTTCAAAAGGTCCGGACGAATGGCTGCTGGAGCACCAATATTCGTTGATTCGCAAACTCTCAAGCTTTTGAACGCTTTCTGCTTCCACAAAGTTATCTTCCGTCTTCATCTTTTCTTGTTAGCGGGGAGGGGGGGGTGATAACTCATTCTCAAAGACTAAATGCTCTGCGCCAATGTTGAATGTCATGATGATCACTGTGTTCGCAAAGTCAACGGTGCGGCCATACGATTCCGTCAATCGCCTATCATCAAGTACTTGCAATAGAATGTTGAGCATCTTTGGATACGCCTTTTCGATCTCATCAATCAATCAATACAACGTTGTATGGGTTGCGCCTTAGCCAGTTCTGTCTTGCTATCACCTGTAGGTTCAAGGAACAGAAAACTACCTGTTGGTTGACCCGTGCGAGATAGCCCAGCACGCGACCGTAGCACTGCATCGCACACCGCCTTTACTGCCTTTTCTTGACCTACCACACACTCGTGGATACATACGCTCTTCCATATACATGAGACGGTCGCCCATACTTGCTGTCAGGCGAGACCCCGGGATACCTGTCCAACATGCCACCAGCTCACAAATCTGCTCACTTGGCACCACTTCTTCAACCATTTTCTGGTGCGTCTCATCTCCATCCTTTCGGCAGCGGCGATGCGGCGTTTCACATCCGGAATTGCATAGTATTGTAAATGCGAAGCGGTCTGTCGATCTTGATTACGCTCGGCCTGCTCAGCCTTCAATTGCAAACTCTGTAGCTTGTCGCGGAGCTGGCGAATTTCGTTCACTCGAGCCTTTTCTGATTCTTGGCGCAAGAACAAGGGACTCAATTCGTCTTGATTTTTTTTTGTTTAGCTCTTCTTGTACCTTCTTCAGACGCTCCTTGCTTCTTGCATCCTTCTCATTTCCAAGAGCCGTGGCTTCTACCTGCAACTGCCACTGTCGACGCTCCAATTCATCGATTGCTTCAGGTTGGCTATCCAGCTGCACGCGGACGTTGACACACGCTTCGTCAACAATGTCAATGGCTTTATCAGGCATAAATCGTCCTTTGATGTACCGTCTGCTAGCTTGGCAACTGGAGCTAGAGCCGCATCCAAGATCCTGACACCGTGGTGTGACTCATAGCGTTCCTTCAATCCTCGCAAGATACTTAGTGTCCGTGACTGATGGATCATTCACCATAACCTGCTGGAAACCGACGCGAATGCCTTATCCTTCTCGACGTGCTCACGATACTCGTCGAGTATCGTTGCGTCGTTGCGCCGATGCACCGTAACTCACCACGCGCCAGCATGGGCTTTATCATTGTCCATTGCACCCGACGTTTGTCCAGCACCGAGAATGAGATGCATGTATCGCGAAAAAAAGACGACTAACATGTATTAATAACTTAAGTATTATAATAGGGGAAATCGCTAATCGGTACCGTAAATTAAGGGGAAATCGCTGATCGGTACCCTAAATTAACCATCAATTAATCGGTACTCTGTTCACATAATTATGGTACCCAGACCCGCATCAGCCTTGCTAATCGGTACCCGTGAGACTATTTCACGAACCTCCTTGATGTCTTAACGCTGCTTGCGTATTCTGCATTAACACGATAAGTGCTTTGTTGTGCAGCATGTCGGATTATCTAGATAAATAGCATTGAAACGATTGATTATCATCCTTCTCACCGTACTCGACACATCAAAGTAACAGCTGCACCATAGTTTTTTATTCGTAGCAACAAAATTTAGCAGCTGTTGGCTTCATGCTTAAAGCGACTGGGTTTCACTGTGGTGAAGTGACTTGGAAATTAATTAACGGCCAGGTAAGAGATACATCTGGCTGAGGGTACATTCTGATTGGCAGAAAATACCGGTCAAGGGCGTGGATGCTGGATGGCAGCTGCCGAGTGTATCCACAAGCGGCAGGACGGTGCAAGGCATCGAATCGAGCCAGATGGGCGTCTTGTAATCGGGCTAGCCAGAAATGGGCCGTCCGGATCAGGTGGACCGGATGGCCGCCGATGGTGGATGACCAAGGGGCGGAGTGTCTGAAGGATGTGCGTGCGAAGGATCCTGAAGAGGGATGGGCCCTTGTGGAAGACGGATGGGACGCCGGAGGTGGATGCTGGGCCGCTAAGGAAGAGTTGACGCCAGCGCCCAAGTGGGCCTAGAGCTGGATGGCAGCCAGATGGTAGCTGGATATTTGGTGTATGGCACACGGAGGAGTATCCAGCTGGGCTGACTGGTTGGTGTACAGTACACCAAAGAGCATCCAGGTGGAGCTGACTGGGCTATTTCAGGTAGGGCACATGACTATCCAGCCGGGCTATTGGGGTAGGTTACACAAAAGGTTGTATTGGATATAGGGATAAAAGTCAGTATACGTTTCGCTTTCTAAGACGCAAATCGATTTCATTGGTTCACAGCAGGGGGCTAACAAGGTCCCCTCGTGCTGCTAATGGTTTGCCCGGGAAAGGTTAAAGTAACCCACCGGAAGTCCCCTGACCGGGGTCGCGGCGTTGCGTATACTCACCTCAAGTCGCCCATGTTTTGAACACGGTTATATCTAGTATTGGGAAGTGGTAACATTTTGGCCTTCTGTGGAAGATTGTGGAGTGTTATTTGGATTCCCTATTACGCACAAGACTGGATTTACCCCTTTGTTGTCTTTGGTTTAGCTGGCCGATCGATTATTCTTGGTCCAGCTGGCGCAGTTATACAAACTTCAAGTATATTGCCAATCCTGCCCCCCGGTGAAGATTTCCGCCCAGGAGTAACCCTAGTCCTAACCCTCGTTTCCCTATTCGACGGACTTTAAACTTTTCGCCCTAGGGTCTATCAAGAGAGCGCAACGCCAGTGCTGACGGGTACACAAGGTGAGCTTTACGAACATGGATCATCCAAGTCGTCACGACCAAGGTGATGGGAGTGACCGATCCAGCCGGCTGGATGCCGGATCGGATCAAGACCTGGATGGACGGAGTACCCCCTCCGACAGTCAGTCATCTGGGCCCCCCTGTGGGTGTTCGCATCTCAGAAGGAATTTCTGAGAGCGACTACACCACAATGGTGCGCGTGCCCGGATCTCTTGGTGACCCTGGATATCACTGCGAGTCCCTAGTGGGCGAAAGACCTAGACCTGTCAAATTTGTTGAAGACGTTGTGTCAGTTGCATTGGGGGAAGGCATATCGCCCGTAATGCTGCTGAAGATGGAAGGATGCGATGGTCGACTCGGATTGGGGGAGTACGAGGTCGACATTAAAGAAGAAGTTACTCCCCTGGAGGCTTCTACTGGAGCTGGGCCAGATTACGGTACTAGTCACTATAGTGCCGGCCACTAAGCCCCAGCTGGAGCCTGATTGGATTATGGTGCAAGTCACCATAATCCGAGGAAGGATCATGGTTTCGACCATGATCCGAACAAACAAATGCATATGATGAATATCAAAGAAGAAAAAATTAAGAAAGAAGAATCGAAGGCTGGATACGACCAGAGTGGGAAGCTGGCTGGATCAGGATCAAGTCACTATCCAGGTTATTTACCCCAAAAAAGCTGGATTGGCAAGAGCCGGATTATCCACCTCGCAAGGATGGGGCACGTTTTGAAGTAAAAGAGGAAAAGCTGGATGACCTATCACAGAAGGTTACGGACACTGACCTGGAGCGTGTCCACCACCTTCGCGAGTTGGGTCAGTTCTTACGGACGGATGGGGTCCTGAAGATAACTGGACCAAAATTCCTTGGGGGTTTAAAAGGTCCCGTCTCTCCCCCATCTCTCCCAGACAGCCCATGTCCCTCATTAGATGACTCTTCGATCAGCTCAAGCAAGCCGGCATTAACACCGGCGCTTTCGATCCGAACCAGTTGTTCGACCTGAAAAGGCGGACAGGCTGAAGGAGGCATCCAGCACACTTCACGACAGCTTGGTACCATTAGTGCGCTGCTCTCCGTCGCAGAAGATGACAGCAACAGCTGGAGCGACTCCGCCTTCACCGTCGGCAGCAGGCAGACCGGCCGGACTTACACTCAGGTTCCTCACAGTACGAGTCTGCCCCTTCAGAGCGGATTCAACTGATTCATCGGTAGGCATTACCCGCATGACGCTTGGCCCAAGGGGAGCAGCGCTTGTGACAACGGCCATGAGGTTTGGAGGATACGAAGTTCCAGATACGCCCGAGCGAAAGAAAGCCAGTCAGCACAGCGTCCAGACCCGGACGGCGACGGCGGATCCAGAGCCAAAAGACGAAGATGTGGATGTGCGGATTAAGAAGGAATCTCGAGCCGGCAGCCCAGATGCCCCCCAAGTCACCCCGCAAGTGGACCCTCAGGCTGTCCTCAAGTGCCGGATCACCTTCAGAGCATGTTTTCGGCGATGATGGAACGATACTAGGAGGAACAGCGTCGGGGTAGTGCCAGCCGCGGCAGTCCGGGATCACCGGACCAGCCGGCTCATCGTGGGAGTTGGGTGCCCGAGCCAGCCCAGTATTATGCGAAAGAGCCGATTAATGAAGACATGGAGTCAGTGCAGTCCAAGCAGAGCGAGTACCGTGCCGTCCCGCCAAGTCGCCGACCTGGACGACCAGTGAAAAGGAAGCTGTCTCTCAGCGACGTGGATATGGAATCGGTCAAGTCAGCCAGGTGCCACTATGATCCGGATGACCTGGATCTGGGGATGGCCCGCCGAGCCAATATGGCCTCAGCCCAAGCGTTCGATCCGGACTCAGGGGTGATTATCAGGGTTCGAATGTCAGCCACGTCCGAGTTGAAGGATTACACTGGACGGGACATGGATGATGACCAAGCCCCAGGATGGCTGAGTAAGACGAAGTCAGCATTCCTTAAAGACCGTACGCCGGACTATGACAAGTGCCTGATTTTCGGAGCGTTGATGAAGGTTCCGGTAAAAACTGGATCCAGCAGCTCAGCCGGGAAGTCCGAGACGAATGGAGGGAGCTGGTTAAGCTTTTGGAGAGCAATATTGTGGATCGAGAAAGTCGGTAGCGCCATTTTTTCCACACCAAGAAGCTGGAAGACGAGACCCCTCTGGAATACCTCCATCGTTTGAATGTCGCTTGAATGAGGGCTAACATACCGGTTAAAGAAGATGACAGCCGGTCGAAAGCTGCCCGGGAATATGTGGAGCATTTCATCAGCACGTTGGACTATCAGGAGCTGGTGGACCAGCTGGCGTTACTGCGATTGAAGAATACCACGGAGCTGGAGATAACGCTGCATAGTTATCAAAGAGCGAAGAAGCGAGGCCCCAAGGCAGCAGTTGGAGCAGGCAGGTACAAGTCACGTTTTAACCCGAATCAAGGAAGCCGGCCACCATTCACCATGACGGCCCGAGCCGTCCGCATGGTGGCCCGAGAGTCGGATGCGACCTATTCGGAAGTGGAGTATCAGCGGTCTGGGGGCGAATCCGAGGAGGAGCAGTACCGGTATCTTTTTTCGGCGGAAGCCAGTCAGCAACCCAGGCTGCCTTCTGGGTTCAGTCAGCAGAAGGGTTTCCGGCTCGAACTGACCAGATTACCCCAGACGGAAGTGTACCCACTGTGGATCCATCAAGCATGACGACCGGAGCTGCTGGAAGCGGCTGACCTGCAAGAAGTGCGAAAGGAAGGGACATCCCGCGGAACATTGTTTGTTTATCTGCTAGACTTGCGGGGAAGTGCATGAGGCGGGACTTTGCCCCATCGAGGAATTTTACAACCAGATGAAGAAGTGGTATGTCCCGACCAAGCATACTGGAATGTTGCCGCCAGGGGTGGAAAAGATGTTAAACTAGATCGCTCGCCAGGTTGGAATCTGGTTCGAGCCGAGCGGTCTAGTGTTAGTGTGGTGGAGCCGATTTCCAAATCCATGACCGAAGTCGTGGGTGGAATCCGGATACCCACTGGCCCGGACGACCAACTATCGGAGGGGGTACTCCGTCGATCCTGATCAGCATCGGAATCAGATGAATCACCATTGTGGTGACTGATCTGATCCTCCCGGTCATCTGGCCGGTCTTCATGCTCGTCAGGATCTATGTTTAACTTCATCTCACCTTGTGTACCCGTTGATCGGGGGTGGTTACACTCACTTAGGTGGACTCGGTGACGAAAACGATGATCTTGATCAGGTCGGAGGGGATGACCTTCTCGAGACGGGGGGTGTCCTCGGGTGGAAATCTTCACCGGAGAACGGGTTGGGGTCGACACTTATTCAGTATCTAGGCACTGATCAGGAAAGTTCGTCTGATCAGGCCAGCCAATGAGAGAGAGATATAACGAAACCAAGAAAATGCGATCAATCCACGATCTTCCACAGTAATCCACAAACGTTATCTCCACAAAACCTTTACCAATATTATTAACGTGTTTCAAACACGTGCGCGTTGAGGGTGAGGTTCGATCACCTAAAACAAACCCGTCGGGGGCCTTCCGGTAAGCCAAAATGCGTCTAAGCGCGTCTTAACCGGGAAATAGTTGAGCAAGAGGGGACTAATCAACCCTGTGCTCCCAATGACCGCACACGTGGCGGAGCGACTCTTTGCTTTAGGGGGAAAATCTAAACCTGTTATTATATATGCAATGTCCTATACCTGTGTACCATACATCAACTCATGCCTGACCTATACTTCGAACCTATTTACTTCGTCGCACGGTTGCGTAACACCCTCTTGCCCATCCTGACTGCACCTTCAAGCTGATCTGTACCACTTATGCCCTGATCACGACCCGACTCTTCGAAAGATCTTCAGCCCATCCCGATCTTTAACAAACGACCTTGAAACCACTTGAGATCTGCTCTTCAGCACTTGTCCACTTCGTATACAGTCCGACCAAACCGAGAACTTACTTGCCCTTGCATCTGAACGCTGATCAGAGGCTGATCAGCCCTGATCACGATCGCCATAGTGATCAACCGAGTGATCAGGTGGTGATCAGGCTGATCAGCCCTTGATCACCTCGGGAACGCTCTGGGTCGTCATCATCACGACTCAATTCATCTTCTAAGCCACACTTCCGATCTTTATACCCCGTCAGGACAACCATATAACACCGATCTCGGCTGATCAGGCCTGATCAGGCCTTGCCACGTCATCTTCGGACCAACCAAAGGTTCTCATCACTCACACAACCTGTCACTCCACATGCCCGACTTCATTCCTCATCTAATCTTCATTGCTCGGGCATGATAGGCTGATCAGGCCGTAACTTCGTGTCATGGTCAACTTCAACCACTATACCATTCAGAGATCGGCTGGTCACCTGCCCTTGATACGTCATGTCAACAGTCACTCTTTTCTTATTACATCCACGGGAACTCCACTTAGTAACTGTAGTAACGATCGTGATCGTGATCTCCATCATTCCGTCAGTGTCTGGGACTGGGCTTAACGACAATACTTGGCTGATTTCTCCACGTCGTGAATATCCGTTGTCCGCCACCTTTTCCTCTTAACCGTGATCAACCTTTTCCCACCCATCAACCGTCATATGTTGATGGGTGTTCTATCGTCACCAATCAACGGCCATGTGTGGTCCACTTCAGTCCCAATATTTTCCGATCGCTTTACCACAGCCGCCCCTGAGACTAACTGCAGCCGCACAACGACTGCAGTTCGACTCACTCACTTTTAAACTTCCTCTCTGGCGATCACCATGGCCGACGCAAGCCAATCTCCTCTTCCTTCTTCGTCTTCTTCGGCTGCCCGCCCGATCGCTTCTTCGTCCTCCGTCTCCAGCTCGGCTACTCCTGCGATCGCCCCGATCACGACTTCTACGCCGATCACGACCAGCCTCATCCGTCCGACAACTGCTCTCGCTTCGTATCGACCGTCTTGGAATCTTCCTGCTCGACCTCCATCAGATCGCCCTCTCCGTTCCTTGGAGCAGCTCGCTCGCCTGATAGATGGATCGGGTCCATTCACGTTGGGGCCCGTGGAGGCTTGTCGGCTACGGTCGGAACTCCGAAGTGCAATTCCCGAGTTGGTTTCTCTGTATGATACCAACCGGGCACTTACCGCTGAGTTATCCGACCGTCGGATCGTTGCTGATTCCTTGGCACATGATTCCGCTGATCTGGCTGCCCAGCTATCGACTCTCCGGCTTAGATCATGACCGGCTTGGCCAAGACTTGCGAGACATGACTGATCGCGTTCGGGGTTTGACGATGGAGCGTGATCAGTTGTCGGCTGACCTCGCTGCTCTGCGACTTTCCAAGCCTTCGGACACCGTCGCCTCTTTACAGTCGCTGATCGACTCGCTGACTATTACCATCCGCGATCAGGGTACGTTTATCTCATTCACTTCTTCTGTAATCCGTATTTGACTCTCCATGTTTATTTCCAGATGAACGTATTGAGGCGATGAAGGATTCGATGGTCGAGATGGTAGATCATCTACAACGCATCGATGATCACCGTCTCGACCGTGATCAGCTGCTGCACGACAAGATCCGCACTGCCGAGGATGTAGAGCGTCGGGAGGTCGAGGCTCGCTATTCGGATGAGCAGGTCCAGCTCTTGGCCAAACAACTTTCTGATTCTCGCATCGGCCGCACCGACATACAGAAGAGGTTGTGCGAGAGTCGGAAAGTGGCTGAAGATTGCCGGCGCGAGCTTAATCTTGCTCGGGTTAAACTTGAAACCCTAGAGCTCGATGATCGCGCCTGGCTTCAGCATAACGCCGACCTGAAAAACCTCGCGGTGCAGACTATGGATAGGTGGACCAAACCGGACACCGGTTCGGGGTCAGTTCGGACGGCCTTGCAACGGCTTCCTGGGCTGATCAGCTCGTTTACTTCATCTGGAACACCGCCACAGTCTCCAGAGTCTGCCCCGCCCTCGCCCGCGTCCTCGGTCGCTTCTTTGCCTGTCCGTAGTGCTGATCAGCCCGTGATCAGCACTTCAAAAGCCTCTGCGTCATTTCAATCTCGTTCACCGGCGACTCCAAGATCAGCGCCTTCGGCCTCGAGTTCTGGGAAGCGTAAGCAGACCAGCTCGTCGAAGAAAAAGATGATTCCCGCCAAGCGATCACGTCTTGTGATCGACTCGGATGACGAATCGACTGATCTGGACGAGAGGACGTTGTCTGTTCTGGCCCGATCGCGCAGCACTGATCGCCGTACGCAAGCACCAAGCTATTCAGGCGTAAATTCGTTGGCCCAGGCCGTTACTTTGCTGGAGTCAGATGGCGACGATGACGATGATCTCGAGGAGGAACAACCGGCTCAAGCTGATCCTGACATTCCTCCAGCGGCCACTGGGGCAGCGATCGCCCCGCCGCTCAATTTCACGGGCGTCTTCATCCCGGCGGATCAATCGTCGGTCGGAGAAAACGACTACAGTTACAATCCGAACCAAAGGTTCATGGATCTGTATGTCGTCATGGAGGGCAAGCCGACTTCTGCCCACATGGCAACACGGAAACCTTGGAGTGCTGATCAGGTCTGGGATCTGACGCCTCGGGTTCTTGAAGTGCGGCAGAAACTCGTCCCTCGCTTGTGGTCCCGCCCGCCAGGCTGGATCTTTCCGACCAGATCGCCGGCACCCAAAGACAAGCAGTGGCAACCAAGGGTGCTGACCAGAGGTGCTATTGAACTTCTGATCGATTCAGCACCCTGGGATGTCCTCCTGACACCTATGCCCGGGCTGGCGTTTCCTGATCACCCTTGGTTTGTCGAGCTGCAGGGACGCTTGGCTTTGTATTACCAGGAGCACGTGCAAGCAATATGGGAGGCGACTCACCATTTCCCGATCACGGCGGCGATGCGCAAGGACGCGTGGATCGAGCATTACCATCATGCTCGCAAGCGTCGACGCACCAAAGCCGGGGCTGCTTGGGCCACGATCTGCGATTATATCGTCGACGGAATCCTGCACGGCGAGTGTGATCTGGACGTTTTCCTGTTCCCTGGCGTCCTGCATTTACCTGTTCGTCGAGCGGGATCGCGAGGACTCAAAGCTGACGGCGGGGATTGGTATCCCGGTTATGGGCATATAACTCCGGTCGCCACACTGCGTGATTGCCTGATCTGGACCGATCAGCAGGAACCTTGGCGAAACCAGTTTCGATCAAGTCCCATGGATCACCCAGGGTACACGGTTTCTCGCCTGCGCACTAAATATGGCCTGTGATCGTCGTGATAACCAACTTCTACTTCGTTTTCCATAATCACTAATATATCACGACAGTTCTTGATGATTTTCGCATTCCACATTCATATTTCTTGTTCATGCCTCATTATCGTTTCCATCTTGTGTGTCGATCGCTCTCATGTATACAGATATAGTTCTTGAGTAATATATGTATGTATATGTATCCGTTTACTCCAAACCAGCTCAACCACCCTGATCTCCACTTGCCCGATCATCATATTTGGCTGATCAGTCACAATGTGTCAACCCAGGCTATTGAGATTCCTGGTTACCCTCTTCGTGGGTTTGCATCACTCCAAATCGATTCCGTCTCACCCGATCACGTTCAAATTCTCTTAATAAAGCTCCACAGTTCAGATCATAACCCTTCCAACGAACCAAGTATTCACGGTGGGTTCGGCCAAATCGGGTCTTCTTGCCTGATCGGGTATCCAAAACCTTCTCCACCTCGAATTCGTTCGGGTCCAACGCTCTTTCCCAACTATCTTCGGGTAAGAGAGCTTCGACAAAATCAAACCTTGGCTGATCATCGCATGATAGCCTGGTTTTAGGCCGATCAGGGTATTCTCGGACCAGTTTCAACTTCGACAAGTGGACAATCGGGAAAATTCCATAATCGGTACCTGCAGTAATCAGCCGAGCGGCATGATCACCGATTAGTTCGGCTATACGGAACGGTCCATGCCACAGATGTGCTAACTTCTTGGCATATCCTTCTTTCACGCGATCCAAGTAAAGCCAAACTCTTGATCCTGGCTCGATATTATGCGGATCGGCCTGATCATTGTTCCGATCAGCTCTTTCTTGGATGGCCCTTCGCAATCGTTCGTTGACTTGTTCCCGCGCATGTTGGTAGTGACGTTGGAGTCCCATACGCCATCGACGAGCTTCGCGATCTCGACCTCGTGTGCACCCAACAGGGATCACCGACTCGATGGTAGATCGGGGGTCCCAACCATACGCCAGGTATGTGGAGTATCTCCCCTGATCCGATCGAAAGAGGAATTCAACGCAAACACCAGTCTCTCCGCATATTCATCCCAATCTTGTTGCGCAGAGTCCGCGACATACATCTTGATAGCTCTAGTTAAAGTCTGTACCATCCGTTCGGCTTTACCATTCGCCTGTGGACGATACGCCATGGTCGCGCTCTGTTTCTGGCCAAGCATCTGATTAAATGATCGGAACACTTCGGCCATAAAACCTGGTTCACGATCATGCCTGATCACTTCACTGGCTCCAAACCGTCGAAAAACACATTCTTCGTAACTGCAAGCGACTTGTTGGGCCGTCCGTGTAGATCCCGCTTTCGCGATCACCAGTCCCGTGAACAGATCAGTCCAGATCAGCAACTCTGTATTGCCGTTGAACGATTTTGGCAGGGACGGTATGTGATCCATCGCTATCACTTGAAAAGGGTAGGTCGCCTGGATATTTCTAGGTGATCTTCCCGGATGTTTGGCATATCTTTTCCAGTTTGGCAATCCGTACATGTCCCGACAAACTTTTGGACACTTCGATATAATCCTCTCCAATGGAAATGTTTACGGATCATGTGATACGTTCGACCTACGCCCTGGTGGCCACCCTCCAAACTAATATGATAATGGTGTAAAATATTAGCTTGTAAAGTCTCCGGGATCACGAGTCTTGCCGATCGGTCCAGATCTGCATCGGCCTGGTCAGCTTGGACATAGTAAAACAATAGATCATTTTCGTCAATCTCGTAGTTAGACGCGATCTTGGCACAATCCTTTGCTTCACTCTGGCTCAACTTCTCCAGATCAACTTTTAGAAACGCCTTCAAATCAACGATCCATTTTTCCTCGTCTTGAGCCTTGAGAATTCTTTCGACCCGCATCTCTTGTACTATTTCTTCTGTCAAGCTTTCTCGAGAAGGTGATCTGTTGGGCGGTGATCTGGTTCGTGATCTCGTCGTAATCAAGATCTGGGCTGCTTCCTTTTCGTCTTCCACACGGATCAGCTCAGACAGCCTATTGATCTCCACCAGTTCTTCCAACAACGCTTGATCAGTGACTATCGATCCGGCCTGATCACGCATAGCCATAGTTGCTAAGTGATCTGCACTCCGATTCCAATCACGTTTCACATGCAAAAGATCATGTCTTGGCCATCCCCGTAAAGCTTTCATAACGCGATCATTCAGTAGTTTCAGACGCGGCGCTTTACAGTCGATCTCTCCAGTGATCTGCCGAATCACCAGGTTTGAATCTCCGCATATGATTACTCTTCCGATCTTTTGCTCTTGCAAGAGATCCAAACCTAGCAGCAGACCACGATATTCAGCCTCATTGACCGTGATACCTGGAGTATAATCTGACCCGGCCGAGATAACAGTCCATTCAGGCAGTTTCTATAACAGCGCACTGTACGCCCCCACGCCTTTCTTCACACTCGCTGATCCGTCGAAACTTACAACGATCAGATCTTCCTCCGAGCCGACGATCGGTGGGGTATAGTGATCGATTCACGTGGTTGCTTCCGAGGAGCGACCTCGATCAGGGCTTCATCGACTTCTGATCGGGGCGTGATGCTGGCTGCCAGCGTCCCAAGAATATCTTCTTCGCCCTTGGTGCACTTAATGATCTCCAAAGTCCACTGAGATAACACCGCTGCCCATCGCCCCAGTCTTCCATCTAAACCACTCGCGGATAGTAACCACGCCAAACTAGATCGCTTTGATAATACCTTAATTGATCTAGTTACCAGCATAGAGTAGCAAACATCCAACACACGTAATAACGCTAGCACTTCCTTATCCACAATACCATAGTTAACTTCATTCGGTTTTAATGTTCGGCTTGTGAACGTCACCGGGCAATAAACTCCATCGTGATCTTGGACCAGTGCGGCCGATATTGCCCATTTACTGGCATATAGGATCACCACGGGGATCTTCTCCGGATCGAAGTGTTTCAGTATTGGCGTCGAGATCATCTTCGCCTTTAACATACTGAAGGCTACCATAGCTCGATTCATGTGGTCTTCTGACCCTGGCATAGTTCGATCAGTTGGTGATCCAGTCTCGAGATCCGTTTCAATAGCTTCAACTTCGTGATCAGTCTCAATTGGTGATCCTCCCACCCGATCACGTTCTCGTAGCCCATGATAATCAACTTCCTTCAGTTCATAAAGTATAGCAGCGTAAATCGAAAAGTCCTCGATAAATCTGCTATAGTAATTCAGTGATCCGAGGAAGGATTGCATGGCCTTCAATGATCGGGGAAAAGGTAAGTTGCTGAGAGCGGCTAGATCTTTCGGATTTGCTTCCAAACCTTGGATCGATACGTTATGGCCGAGGTAAGCGACCTTGGGCTGACCCCAGAAACTCTTGACCACACTGATCGACAAATTCCAACGCTCGCAGGTATCTAAGAGTCGTTCGACCTTATCGCATAGCACATCCCAGGATGTTGCCGTGACCAATATATCATCTATATATGATCGCCTTCCCAATACTGATCGGCCCTGATCTTGGTCTGGCTCACCTTCCGTAAACACATCATGTAAATCAGTGGCCTCCCGATCAGCACTGATCTGGAAATACCCATAGAGAGCATTGTCGATCAGCCTCTGGTAGATCTGTGGGGCATTCTTTAATCCAAATGGCATCCGATTCCATTCAAAAAGCCCAAAAGGTGTAACGAAAGCCGAGATCTCTCGAGCGCGATCAGTCATCGAAACCACCAGAAACCACTAGCCATATCCAACGAACAAAACCATAAAACTTTATCCAGATCTTCTAATAAGTCATTGATCAGGGGCATCGGGTAGACCATCAACTTCGTGAGGCGATTCACCATTCTATAGTCGATACACAATCGTATATCAACCCCATTCTTCTTAATCACAATCACGATCGGTGATGCCCACTGCGATGTTGATGGTCGGATGATCTTTGTACTCAGCAAACCCTTGATCAAATCGGATAACTTTTTCCGGTATTGAGGTGCAACTTTACGACAACGCTGAGCGATCGGCCTCGCATTTCCCACGTCTATATCACAAACAGCTCCAAATGCAGCTGGGGGTAGGGCGTTACCTTTCCCCATCAGTAAGTGACGCCTCTTCCAGATGATCTTCTTTAGCTGATCGATCTGCTCGGGCGTGTTCACTTCGGGATCACCGACCTGTAGATCTTCCATGGTGACTTCTGGCATATTGGGCGATACTTCCGGTAAAACGGCCATCTGCTCCTCGATACCTTCAATGTACTGATCGCCACCTTCGTGTATACACACTTGCTCGTCCACCTGATCTGCCTTTTTCTGATCGGCGTCATCTTGAGTCGCTCCTTGTACGTCACTCGACTGATGGTTTACTTCGGGTTCACCCTCCTCCGTGATGACTTCGGCTGGTTCATCCTTCTGTTCTTTTCTCATGATCGTTCTTGACCTCCTCACTGTCATTTCCACTATCTGGATCCGTTGTTTTCGGTGAGCCGGGCCTAATTATACTCAATATCTGTGGACCTTCTTTGACCCGGCCTTCCCCTGTCGCTTCGATCGGTGGCCTCCTGATCAGCAGTTTGGTCGGCGTAGAATACTCCGGCTTCTCGACCATAGGTGAGGTATCTTCATCCGCTAAATCTTCGTCACTGATCATGTCCGTAGTGGCTTGATAAGCCAGATTCTGCCATTCAATGTATCTTCGTGATCCCACTGAAACATATCCGATCTGTCGGGGTACTTTCCCTGCAGGTAACCACATCCCTAAGATCATGTCTTCGTGGATGATCAGCGGCTGATCGGATATATTTGTGACCCTGATATAGCTTGATCGGCCGATACCGTTAACGAACGTTGGTACCCATCGTCCACCACGGGTCAGCCACAATTTCTGTTGCCGATCACTCGACCGAATCATGACATCGACTGATCGGGACACCCCAATGTTCTCGTACTGACCCATTTTTAACATCCGTACATGAGTACCATACAAAGGTCGTCGGCCGGATAACTGAATCTGCACTTCATCCGGCAGAGTCAGGGTTCCATGAGACAGGTCAAGTCGTATACCGGCTGGTACCATAAAATCCATCCCCAATATCGCGTCTTGACCGGCTAGCCGGCCAACCCAAGCATTAAAATAGTAGACCAGGGATCCTGCCAGGGTGATTTTCACACGTGATCGTCCTTCCGTCATATATGAACTCTCGCCGATCCCAACACATTCTTGCCTCTGGGTACTGTCTATACGACATCCCACCTTACGAGCAAAGGCGGAGTCGATGATCGAGACTTCCGCCCCAGAGTCAAATAAAATAGTGGTTTTTTCATTGTTGATCTTTCCATTAGCTTTAGCCTGTTTAAACCACTTGTCGGGAGAGTGATACTTCCAGTATCCTCTGGATTCACCGGGCAGTAGATCCAACTCCATGATCACGTCCGATCGGGAATATTCATCCACTCTGAGACTGTAGATCGGACACCGATCGATGCAATTTGAATTAGAACATGTATTGTTGGTTATCTTCTTTTCCTCAAACTTATCTCCGCTACCGACATATGCATAAATGCAGAACATAGATCGCTCGGCTCGAACCAGATTTCAACCTGGCGAGCGATCTAGTTTAACATCTTCTCAACATCTGGTGGGAGCATACCAGCATGTTTAGTCGGCACATACCACTTGCGCATCAGATTAAAGAATTCTTCAATAGGGCAGGCGCCGGCGTCATGAAGCTTCCCACAGGTCTTGCACACGAAAAAACAATGATCAGAAGGGTGACCTTTACGATCACATTTTCCACACGTAATTCTTTTCCAACAATCACGATCTCCATGTTTGGTCGACCCACAATGCACACATTTCTTACGAGATCGGTCCTGATCAGTTTGAATACCACCAGGTTTCCGTCCGTCCATGCCATTAGTCGATGATCTCGGGCGATACACTGGCTCCGTCGTAAAGACATGACAGTACTGTTCTTCGTCCGAGCTCAGACTCGACTGGCCACTTTCTTCTTCAGAACCCGAACTGTCTGATTCCTTCGCGATCATTCGAATCGCTCTGGCTGGTCGGGCTGCCGGTATCTTGCCCTGATCAGGGTGTGGCTTGGACCGGTAACGGTTCGATCCTACCTCGACCTTGGGCTGTCGGCTCTTGGCCCGCTGCAGCGTCCTCAGAGTCAGTTCCAGTTGTTCTAAGTCCTTTATACGGAGCAGGGTTAGCTGATCAGCCAGATCGCGATTATCCAGAGTCCCAATGAAGTGTTCGACATGTTCACGGGCTATATCCGGGTGCCGTGGGTCCTTGATCGGCATTTTCGCGCGTAGACCAGCAACATTCAACCGATGTAAGTACTCGATCGGCGTCTCGTCGGATCTTTTCTTCATGTGGTAGTACTGTCTAGCGACAGACACCCCGAATTGCAATATTGTTCTTCAAACTCTTCACACAAACGAGGCCACTTCAGACGCACTTCTCGACTCAGCTGTTTAAGCCAGTTCTTGGCCGGACCTTTCATTAGATCAGCGAAGATCAGGCATCTTTCAGCTTCCGGTGTCTTGTCCCTCAGAAAAGCTGACTTAGTCCGGCTTAACCAAGCCCTGGCCTGATCGTCATCCATATCTTTGCCGGTGAAATCTTTCAATTCCGAGATCGCAGACATTCGCACTCGGGTGATCGTTTCGGATTCACTGTCAAATGCCTGCGCGGAGGCCATATTCGCTCTACGAGGCATCTCAATGTCCAGATCATCTGGATCGAAATGTTGACTGATCTCGCCTTCTGACTCCATGTCCACATCACTCCGTGGAGGTGATCGGTGAAATCGATCTCGGTGGTCGGCCTGGCATATCGAACGAACAATTCCGGCTGATCGGACTGATTCCATCTCCACGTCCACGGGTCTCTTCACCGGTTTCTCAGCGGACTGATTCATGTTCGGTGCTGATCGCCATGGTTGTCCTTGTCCAGGTGTGTACTGAGGCAATCCATATTGTTCACCCGCAAATCGGTTCATCATAGTCGCGAACATGGCTTTTAGTTGCTCTGGGACCTCCGGCATGTTGGTATGACCAGTGTTGGAGGTCGGATTGGCCTGTGGCACTTCCTGAGCATCTTCAAAACTATCGTCCGATCCGACTCTACCAGGTTCAGGCTTTCTCTTCCTGTTCTGCGACTCGATCTTGGGGCCGATCTGCTGGATCCCTTTCGGGCCCAACGTCATACGTGTGATCCCAACCGAGGAGTCGGTGGATGCCGCTCCAGATTGTGATGACGATTGATATATCGACTCAATATCCATAGGATACTCAACCAACTGTGGTCGGTGCGAAGGATCCGCGATCGGCGACTGAACCACTGGGTTCGCCCCTAGTAACGAGGCAAGATGATCATACAGGGTGGTCATAGATTCTCTGATCGTCTCTTGATCCAGATCGAATAGCATATTCGCGTCAAAGGCACCAGTAGTGAAGCCAACCTCGTCGATCTGCGCCAAGAGGTTCCTGATCAGATCAAGTTGACTGCCTGTGATCACCGGCCGGGTCGCTCGACCTTCAAGCTTCCCGATGATCTTAGGCTTAATGATCTTCATCACTCGGTTGGTAGCCAGGAACTTGTGAAACTCTCGAAGATAGAACAGTCGTTCCACATCTTGGACAGTGGTCTTCTCGGCTGGTTCGGTCTTCTCTTTGTCTTCCTCGAAGATCTTCGGTTTAGGTTTCACATATTTTTTAGGTGGATCGCAATGATCCGCCCCATGTTTTTTCTGTCTTTTTCCATTTTCTTCTTATGCATAGGATCAAGGTTAACACCTCGATCCTTTCCTGGGTTATAGTCAACTTTACTATAACCCAGATCGGCCCCGATCGGGGCCATGTGGGGAGTTATTTCATCTTTAATCTTGACCTGGCACTCCACCAAACCAGGTCGATCATCGCTTCCTTTAGAAATGGACAGCATCGGAGGCGATACGCCTTCCTCCAATACACCCGAGAAAGTTTCCTCCACTTTGATTTTCACATCTTTTTCATCATCAAAGGAATCACGGTGATATCCTGAGTCACCAAGTGATCCGGGCATGCGCACCATTGTGGTGGAGCCGATTTCCAAATC
>MIQA02018907.1:0-39342 GCA_001887855.2 Sclerospora graminicola
ATACATATACATACATATATTACTCAAGAATTATATCTGTATACATGAGAGCGACCGACATACAAGATGGAGACGATAATGAGACACGAACAAGATATACGAATGTGGAACGCGAAAATCATCAAGAACTGTCGTGATATATTAGTGATAATGGAAAACGAAAGAGAAGTTGGTTATCACGACGATCACAGGCCATACTTAGTGCGCAGGCGAGAAACCGTGAACCCTGGATGATCCATGGGGCTTGATCGAAACTGGTTTCGCCATGGCTCCTGCTGATCGGTCCAGATCAGGCAATCACGCAGCGTGGCGACCGGAGTTATGTGCCCATAACCGGGATACCAATCCCCGCCGTCAGCCTTGAGTCCTCGCGATCCCGCTCGACGAACAGGTAAATGCAGGACGCCAGGGAACAGGAAAACGTCCAGATCACACTCGCCGTGCTGAATTCCGTCGACGATATAGTCGCAGATCGTGGCCCAAGCAGCCCCGGCTTTGGTGCGTCGACGCTTGCGAGCATGATGGTAATGCTCGATCCATGCGTCCTTGCGCATCGCCGCCGTGATCGGGAAATGGTGAGTCGCCTCCTATATTGCTTGCACGTGCTCCTGGTAATACAAAGCCAAGCGTCCCTGCAGCTCGACAAACCAAGGGCGATCAGGAAACGCCAGCCCAGGCATAGGTGTCAGGAGGACATCCCAAGGTGCTGAATCGATCAGAAGCTCAATAGCGCCTCTGGTCAGCACCCTCGGTTGCCACTGCTTGTCTTTGGGCGCCGGCGATCTTGTCGGAAAGATCCAGCCTGGCGGGCGGGACCACAAGCGAGGGACGAGTTTCTGCCTCACTTCAAGAACCCGAGGCGTCAGATCCCAGACCTGATCAGCACTCCAAGGTTTCCGTGTTGCCATGTGAGCAGAAGTCGGCTTGCCCTGCATGACGACATACAAATCCATGAACCTTTGGTTCGGATTGTAACTGTAATCATCTTCTCCGACCGACGATTGTTGCGCCGGGATGAAAACGCCCGTGAAATTGGGCGGCGGGGCGGTCGCTGCCCTAGTGGCCGTCGGAGGAATGTCAGGATCAGCTTGAGCCGGTTGTTCCTCCTCGAGATCATCGTCATCGTCGTCATCTGACTCCAGCAAAGTAACGGCCTGGGCCAACGAATTTACGCCTGAATGGCTTGGTGCTTGCGTACGGCGATCAGTGCTGCGCGATCGGGCCAGAACAGACAACGTCCTCTCGTCCAGATCAGTCGATTCGTCGTCCGAGTCAATCGCAAGACGTGATCGCTTGGCGGGAATCATCTTCTTCTTCGACGAGCTGGTCTGCTTACGCTTCCCAGAACTCAAGACCGTAGGCGCTGATCTCGGAATCGCCGGTGAACGAGATTGAATAGATGCAGAAGCCGTTGCAGTGCTGATCACGGGCTGACCAGCACTATGGACACCCTAGAAGCGACGGAGGACGCGGGTGAAGGCGGTGCAGACTCCGGAGACTGTGGCGGTGTTCCAGATGAAGTAAAAGAGCCGATCAGCCCAGGAAGCCGTTGTAAGGCCGTCCGAACTGACCCCGAGCTGGAGTTCGGTTTGGTCCACCTCTCCATAGTCTGCACCGCGAGGTTTTTCGGGTCGGCGTTATGCTGAAGCCAGGCGCGATCATCGAGCTCTAGGGTTTCAAGTTTAACCCGAGCAAGATTAAGCTCGCGCCGGCAATCTTCAGCCGCTTTCCGACTCTCGCACAACCTTTTCTGTATGTCGGCGCGGCCGATGCGAGAATCGGAAAGTTGCTTGGCCAAGAGCTGGACCTGCTCATCCGAATAGCGAGCCTCGACCTCCCGACGCTCTACGTCCTCGGCAGTGCAGATCTTGTCGTGCAGCAGCTGATCACGGTCGAGACGGTGATCATCGAGCCGTTGTAGATGATCCACCATCTCGACCATCGAGTCTTTCATCGCCTCAATACGTTCATCTGGAAATAAACATGGAGAGTCAAATACGGATTACAGAAGAAGTGAATGAGATAAACGTACCCTGATGGCGGATGGTAATAGTCAGCGAACCGATCAGCGACTGTAAAGAGGCGACGGTGTCCGAAGGCTTGGAAAGTCGCAGAGCAGCGAGGTCAGCCGACAACTGATCACGCTCCATCGTCAAACCCTGAACGCGATCAGTCATGTCTCGCAAGTCTTGGCCAAGCCGGTCGTGATCTAGCCGGAGAGTCGATAGCTGGGCAGCCAGATCAGCGGAATCATGTGCCAAGGAATCAGCAACGATCCGACGGTTGGATAACTCAGTGGTAAGTGCCCGATTGGCATCATACAGAGAAACCAACTCGGGAATTGCACTTCGGAGTTCCGACCGTAACCAACAAGCCTCCACAGGCCCCAAAGTGAATGGGCCCGATCCATCTATTAGGCGAGCGAGCTGTTACAGATAACGGAGGGGGCAATCTGAGGTTGAGCGGGAGGATTCCGAGGCAGGCGATACGAAGCGAGGGTCGTCGTCGGACGAATGAGGCTGGTCGTGATCGGCGCCGAGGTCGTGATCGGGGCGATCACGGAAGTAGTCGAGCTGGAAACGGAAGGCGAGGCAGCGATCGGGCGGGCAGCCGAAGAAGACGAAGAAGGAAGAGAAGATCGGCTCGCGTCGGCCATGGTGATCGCCAGAGAGGAAGTTTAAAAGTGAGTGAGTCGAACTGCAGCCGTTGTGCGGCTACAGTTAGTCTCAGGGGCGGCTGTGGTAAAGCGATCGGAAAATATTGAGACTGAAGTGGACCACACATGGCCGTTGATTGGTGACGATAGAACACCCATCAACATATGACGGTTGATGGGTGGGAAAAGGTTGATCACAGTTAAGAGGAAAAGGTGGCGGACAACGGGTATTCACGATGTGAAGAAATCAGCCAAGTACTGTCGTTAAGCCCAGTCCCAGACACTGATGGAACGATGGAGATCACGATCACGATCGTTATTACAGTTACTAAGTGGAGTTCCCGTGGATGTAATATGAGAAGAGTAACTGTTGACATGACGTGTCAAAGGCAGGCGTCCAGCGGATCTATGAATGGTATAATGGTTGAAGTTGATCATGACACGAAGTTACGGCCTGATCAGCTTGTTATGCCCGAGCAATGAAGATTAGATGTGGAATGAAGTCGGGCATGTGGAGTGACAGGTTGTGTGAGTGATGATAACCTATGGTTTGTCCGAAGATGACGTGGCAAGGCCTGATCAGGCCTGATCAGCCGAGATCGGAGCTATATGGTTGTCCTGACGGGGTATAAAGGTCGGAAGTATGGCTTGGAAGATGAATTGAGTCGTGATGATGATGACCCAGAGCGTTCCCGAGGTGATCAAGGGCTGATCAGGCCTGATCACTCGGTTGATCACTGTGCCGATCGTGATCAGGGCTGATCAGCCTCGGATCAGCGTTCAGATGCAAAGGCAAGTAAAGTTCTCGGTTTAGCCGGGATGAAGTGGGAAGGTGTCAGAAGAGCAGATTCCAAGTGGTTTCAAGGTCGTTTGTCGAAGATCGGGACGGGTTGAAGATCTTTCGAAGAGTCGGGTCGTGATCAGGGCAGAAGTGGTACAGATCAGCTTGAAGGTGCAGCCAGGATGGGCAAGGTGGTGTTATGCAACCGTGCGACGAAGTGAACAGGTTCGAAGTATAGGTCAGGCATGAGTTGATGTACGGTACACAGGTATAGGACATTGCATATATAATAACAGGTTTTGATTTTCCCCCTAAAGCAAAGAGTCGCTCCGCCACGTGTTGCGGTCATTGGGAGCACAGGGTTGATTAGTCCCCTCTTGCTCAACTAATTCCCGGTTAAGACGCGCTTAGACGCATTTTGGCTTACCGGAAGACCCCGACGGGTTTGGTTTAGGTGATCAAACCTCACCCTCAACGCGCACGTGTTTGGAACACGTTAATAATATTGGAAAAGGTTTTGTGGAGATAACGTTTGTGGATTACTGTGGAAGATCGTGGTTTGATCGCGCTTTCTTGGTTTCGTTATATCTCTCTCTCATTGGCTGGCCTGATCAGACGAACTTTCCTGATCAGTGCCTAGATACTGATTAAGTATCGACCCCAACCCGTTCTCCGGTGAAGATTTCCACCCGAGGACACCCCCCGTCTCGAGAAGGTCATCCCCTCCGACCTGATCAAGATCATCGTTTTCGTCACCGAGTCCACCTAAGTGAGTGTAACCACCCCCGATCAACGGGTACACAAGGTGAGATGAAGATAAACATAGATCCTGACGCGCATGAAGACCGGCCAGATGACCGGGAGGATCAGATCAGTCACCACAATGGTGATTCATCTGATTCTGATGCTGATCAGGATCGACGGAGTACCCCCTCCGATAGTTGGTCGTCCGGGCCAGTGGGTATCCGGATTCCGCCCAAGACTTCGGTCATGGATTTAGAAATCGGCTCCACCACAGAGGCATCGGGTAGACCATCAACTTCGTGAGGCGATTCACCATTCTATAGTCGATACACAATCGAATATCAACCCCATTCTTCTTTATCACGATTACGATCGGTGATGCCCACTGCGATGTTGATGGTCGGATGATCTTTGTACTCAGCAAACCCTTGATCAAATCGGATAACTTTTCCCGGTATTGGGGTGCAACTTACGACAACGCTGAGCGATCGGCCTCGCGTTTCCCACGTCTATATCACAAACAGCTCCGAATGCGGCTGGGGGTAGGGCGTTACCTTTCCCCATCAGTAAGTGACGCCTCTTCCAGATGATCTTCTTTAGCTGATCGATCTGCTCGGGAGTGTTCACTTCGGGATCACCGACCTGTAGATCTTCCATGGTGACTTCTGGCATATTGGGCGATACTTCCGGTAAAACGGCCATCTGCTTCTCGATACCTTCAATATACCGATCGCCACCTTCGTGTATACACACTTGCTCGTCCACCTGATCTGCCTTTTTCTGATCGGCGTCATCTTGAGTCACTCCTTGTACGTCACTCGACTGATGGTCTCGGGTTCACCCTCCTCCGTGATGACTTCGGCTGGTTCATCCTTCTGTTCTTTCTCATGATCGTTCTTGACCTCCTCACTGTTATTTCCACTATCTGGATCCGTTGTTTTCGGTGAGCCGGGCCTAATTATACTCAATATCTGTGGACCTTCTTTGACCCGGCCTTGCCCTGTCGCTTCGATCGGTGGCCTCCTGATCAGCAGCTTGGTCGGCGTAGAATACTCCGGCTTCTCGACCATAGGTGAAGTATCTTCATCCGCTAAGTCTTCGTCACTGATCATGTCCGTGGTGGCTTGATAAGCCAGATTCTGCCATTCAATGTATCGTCGTGATCCTACCGAAACATATCCGATCTGTCGAGGTACTTTCCCCTCAGGTAACCACATCCCTAAGATCATGTCTTCGTGGAGGATCAGCGGCTGATCGGATATATTCGTGACCCTGATGTAGCTTGATCGGCCGATACCTTTAACGAACGTTGGCACCCATCGTTCACCACGGGTCAGCCACAATTTCTGTTGCCGATCACTCGACCGAATCATGATATCGACTGATCGGGACACCCCAATGTTCTCGTACTGACCCATTTTTAACATCCGTACATGAGTACCATACAAAGGTCGTCGGCCAGATAACTGAATCTGCACTTCATCCGGCAGAGTCAGGGTTCCATGGGACAGGTCAAGTCGTATACCAGCTGGTACCATAAAATCCATCCCCAATATCGCGTCTTGACCGGCTAACCGGCCAACCCAAGCATTAAAATAGTAGACCAGGGATCCTGCCAGGGTGATCTTAACACGTGATCGTCCTTCCGTCATATATGAACTCTCGCCGATCCAAACACATTCTTGCCTCTGGGTACTGTCTATACGACATCCCACCTTACGAGCAAAGGCGGAGTCGATGATCGAGACTTCCGCCCCAGAGTAAAAAAAAATAGTGGCTTTTTCATTGTTGATCTTTCCATTAGCTTTAGCCTGTTTAAACCACTTGTCGGGAGAGTGATACTTCCAGTATCCTCGGGATTCACCGGGTAGTAGATCCAACTCCATGATCACGTCCGATCGGGAATATTCATCCACCCTGAGACTGTAGATCGGACACCGATCGATGCAATTTGAATTAGAACATGTATTGTCGGTTATCTTCTTTTCCTCAAACTGATTTCCGCTACCGTCATATGCATAAATGCAGAACGTAGATCGCTCGGCTCGAACCAGATTCCAACCTGGCGAGCGATCTAGTTTAACATCTTCTCAACATCTGGTGGAAGCATACCAGCATGTTTAGCCGGCACATACCACTTGCGCATCAGATTAAAAAAATCATTAATAGGGCAGGCGCCGGCGTCATGAAGCTTCCCACAGGTCTTGCACACGAAAAAACAATGATCAGAAGGGTGACCTTTACGATCACATTTTCCACACGTAATTCTTTTCCAACAATCACGATCTCCATGTTTGGTCGACCCACAAAGCACACATTTCTTACGAGATCGGTCCTGATCAGGTTGAATACCACCAGGTTTCCGTCCGTCCATGCCATTAGCCGATGATCTCGGGCGATACACTGGTTCCGTCGTAAAGATATGACGGTACTGTTCCTCGTCCGAGCTCAGACTCAACTGACCACTTTCCTCTTCAGAGACCGAACTGTCTGATTCCTTCACGATCATTCGAATCGCTCTGGCTGGTCGGGCTGCCGGTATCTTGCCCTGATCAGGGTGTGGCTTTGACCGGTACCGGTTCGATCCTACCTCGGCCTTGGGCTGTCGACTCTTGGCCCGCTGCAGCGTCCTCAGAGTCAGTTCCAGTTGTTCAGAGTCCTTTATACGGAGCAGGGTTAGCTGATCGGCCAGATCGCGATTATCCAGAGTCCCAATGAAGTGTTCGACATGTTCACGGGCTATGTCCGGGTGCCGTGGGTCCTTGATCGGCATTTTCGCGCGTAGACCAGCAACATTCAACCGATGTAAGTACTCGATCGGCGTCTCATCGGACCTTTTCTTCATGCGGTAGTACTGTCTAGCGACAGACACCCCCGAATTGCAATATTGTTCTTCGAACTCTTCACACAAACGAGGCCACTTTAAACGCACTTCTCGACTCAGCTGTTTAAGCCAGTTCTTGGTCGGACCTTTCATTAGATCAGCGAAGATCAGGCATCTTTCACCTTCCGGTGTCTTGTCCCTCAGAAAAGCTGACTTAGTCCGACTTAACCAAGCTCTGGCCTGATCATCATCCATATCTTTGCCGGTGAAATCTTTCAATTCCGAGATCGCAGACATTCGCACTCGGGTGATCGTTCCGGATTCACTGTCAAATGCCTGCGCGGAGGCCATATTCGCCCTACGAAGCATCTCAATGTCCAGATCATCTGGATCGAAATGTTGACTGATCTCACCTTCTGACTCCATGTCCACATCACTCCGTGGGGGTGATCGGTGAAATCGATCTTGGTGATCGGCCTGGCATATCGAACGAACAATTCCGGCTGATCGGACTGATTCCATATCCACGCCCACGGGTCTCTTGACCGGTTTCTCAGCGGACTGATTCATGTTCGATGCTGATCGCCGTGGTTGTCCTTGTCCAGGTGTGTACTGAGGCAATCCATATTGTTCACCCACAAATCGGTTCATCATAGTCGCGAACATGGTTTTTAATTGCTCTGGGACCTCCGGCATGTTGGTATGACCAGTGTTGGAGGTCGGATTGGCCTGTGGCACTTCCTGAGCATCTTCAAAACTATCGTCCGATCCGACTCTACCAGGTTCAGGCTTTCTCTTCCTGTTCTGCGACTCGGTCTTGGGGTTGATCTGCTGGATCCCTTTCGGGCCCAACGTCATACGTGTGATCCCAACCGAGGAGTCGGTGGATGCCGCTCCAGATTGTGATGACGATTGATATATCGACTCAATATCCATAGGATACTCAACAACTGTGATCGGTACGAAGGATCCGCGATCGGCGACTGAACCACTGGGTTCGCCCCTAGTAACGAGGCAAGGTGATCATACAGAGTTGTCATAGCATCTCTGATCGTCTCTTGATCCAGATCGAATAGCATATTCGCGTCGAAGGCACCAGTAGTGAAGCCAACCTCGTCGATCTGCGCCAAGAGGTTCCTGATCAGATCAAGTTGACTGCCTGTGATCACCGGTCGGGTCGCTCGACCTTCAAGCTTCCCGATGATCTTAGGTTTAATGATCTTCATCACTCGGTTGGTAGCCAGGAACTTGTGAAACTCTCGAAGATAGAACAGTCGTTTCACATCCTGGACAGTGGTCTTCTCGGCTGGTTCGATCTTCTCTTCGTCTTCCTCGAAGATCTTCGGTTTAGGTTTCACATATTTTTTAGGTGGATCGCAATGATCCGCCCCCATGTTTTTTCTGTATTTTTCCATTTTCTTCTTATGCATAGGATCAAGGTTAACACCTCGATCCTTTCCTGGGTTATAGTCAACTTTACTATAACCCAGATCGGCCCCGATCGGGGCCATGTGGGGAGTTATTTCATCTTTAATCTCGACCTGGCACTCCACCAAACCAGGTCGATCATCGCTTCCTTTAGAAATGGACAGCATCGGAGGCGATACGCCTTCCTCCAATACACCCGAAAAAGTTTCCTCCACTTTGATTTTCACATCTTTTTCATCATCAAAGGAATCACGGTGATATCCTGAGTCACCAAGTGATCCGGGCACGCGCACCATTGTGGTGGAGCCGATTTCCAAATCCATGACCGAAGTCTTGGGCGGAATCCAGATACCCACTGGCCCGGACGTTTAACTATCGGAGGGGGTACTCCGTTGATCCTGATCGCCATCAGAATCCGATGAATCACCATTTTGGTGAATGATCTGATCCTCCCGGTCATCTGACCGGTCGTCATGCGCGTCAGGATCTATATTCAACTTCATCTCACCTTGTGTACCCGTTGATCGGGGGTGGTTACACTCACTCAGGTGGACTCGGTAACGAAAACGATGATCTCGATCAGGTCGGAGGGATGACCTTCTCGAGACGGGGGGTGCCCTCGGGTGGAAATCTTCACCGGAGAACGGGTTGGGGTCGATACTTAATCAGTATCTAGGCACTGATCAGGAAAGTTCGTCCGATCAGGCCAGCCAATGAGAGAGAGGTAAAAAGAAACCAAGAAAACGCGATCAAACCACGATCTTCCACAGTAATCCACAAACGTTATCTCCACAAAACCTTTTCCAATATTATTAACGTGTTCCAAACACGTGCGCGTTGAGGGTGAGGTTCGATCACCTAAACCAAACCCGTCGGGGCCTTCCGGTAAGCCAAAATGCGTCGAAGCGCGTCTTAACCGGGAAATAGTTGAGCAAGAGGGGACTAATCAACCCTGTGCTCCCAATGACCGCAACACGTGGCGGAGCGACTCTTTGCTTTAGGGGGAAAATCAAAACCTGTTATTATATATGCAATGTCCTATACCTGTGTACCGTACATCAACTCATGCCTGACCTATACTTCGAACCTATTTACTTCGTCGCACGGTTGCGTAACACCACCTTGCCCATCCTGGCTGCACCTTCAGCTGATCTGTACCACTTCTGCCCTGATCACGACCCGACTCTTCGAAAGATCTTCAACCCGTCCCGATCTTCGACAAACGACCTTGAAACCACTTGGAATCTGCTCTTCTGACACCTGCCCACTTCATATTCCGCCCGGCTAAACCGAGAACTTTACTTGCCTTTGCATCTGAACGCTGATCCGAGGCTGATCAGCCCTGATCACGATCGGCACAGTGATCAACCGAGTGATCAGGCCTGATCAGCCCTTGATCACCTCGGGAACGCTCTGGGTCATCATCATCACGACTCAATTCATCTTCCAAGCCATACTTCCGACCTTTATACCCCGTCAGAACAACCATATAGCTCCGATCTCGGCTGATCAGGCCTGATCAGGCCTTGCCACGTCATCTTCGGACAAACCATAGGTTATCATCACTCACACAACCTGTCACTCCACATGCCCGACTTCATTCCACATCTAATCTTCATTGCTCGGGTATAATAAGCTGATCAGGCCGTAACCTCGTGTCATGATCAACTTCAACCACCATACCATTCATAGATCGGCTGGACGCCTGCCCTTGACACGTCATGTCAACAGTTACGATTTTCTTATTACATCCACGGGAACTCCACTTAGTGACTGTAATAACGATCGTGATCGTGATCTCCATCATTCCGCCAGTGCCTGGGACTGGGCTTAGCAACCATACTTGGCTGATTCTCCACGTCGTAAATATCCGTTGGCCACCACCTTTTCTTCTTAATCGTGATCAACCTTTTCCCACCCATCAACCGTCATATGTTGATGGGTGTTCTATCGTCGCCAATCAACGGCCATGTGTGGTCCACTTCAGTCTCAATATTTTCCGATCGCTTTACCACATATATATGGACCTGTAGTCCCACCAGTCAATCCTTTCCATGCCATCCATGCATTCTTATACATGTAATCTGACGAAATTAGCCATTTCACAGCTTCTTTCAATCGTTGAACCCGTATCGCTATTGGAAGTGCTATCAGCCCAACCCCTCCAGCCTGCTTAGGTGTGTAAATTAGGTTCGGCGAGATCTTATGCTTAAAGCGTCCTCCTTCATCTTTAGTATTCATTTTCTAAATGAAACGCTTCTAAAATTGTATGAGCCGCTTCATGACAGTCAGAGAAGGATCAAATACTTTGGCAGTAAACAGGACTGCTGGGACGACGACTGCATTAAATAAAGTGACCCTGTCAGCAAAAGAGAGTCTGCATTGTATCGCCGTTACCAGCCTTCGTTGTACATTCCCAATTTCTTGTTTCCATATTACCATGTCCAATTTCGTAGCCAAGATACCGCACGAAGCTATCACTTTTTACTACTGGTATGCCATACCATTCAGAGCACTCTAGAGTTGGATCAAGAAATAAAAAGTGACTTTTCTTCACTTGAACTTGTAGAGCTGATAGAAATCCAAACTGCGTTACCAAACGCAGAGCAGGTTTTACTTGCACTGCACGACGTAAGAAAATCGTCGAATCATCTACAAAAGCGGAGAATTTATGTTCCAATGTCGTTTGCCCTTCAACCGGACTCAGACCTTCTATTAGTGGAGACTGCTTTATCGCTAGCGCCAACGGTTCAACTGCTATAAAAAATAACAAGGGTGCTAATGGGCATCCCTGTCTTATCCCGGAGGTCACTGGAAAAGCACTCGAAAGGTCATTAATGACTAAAAATTCTGCTGATATTCCTTTATGTAAAGACCGCATCGGTCAAATGAAACTTTCCGAAAATCCAAAAAGAGTAAGGGTAGCAAACAAATAGTCCCGATGCAAAGAGTCATATGCCTTTGCGAAATCTAGGAATAGTATCCCCGTATGTCATTAATCAACGTTGTTGTTCGAAGTGATTCATTTTGCAAAATAGCCATCATAACTGGCACAGCTTTATCCATCCGACGTCCGTGGACAAACCCCTGTTGGGTGGCCCCAATCAACTGACTGAGAAACGACTGTAACCTCGTTGCCAGTATTTTAGCAAAATTTTGTAGCTTGATTGTAAAAGTGAGATCGGTCGGTAGTCAAGGGCATTATTTGAGTCACCCTTCTTTTTTAATGGTGTTATGGTCACTTGTAAAAACGAAGCTGGTGGTACAGCCCCCAGTAACAACATATTAAACTCCTGTACTAGAGGGTCCACCAAGTCATCCACATAATCTTTATAAAAATCGTTGCTTATCCCATCCGGACCTGAAGCATTTCCTCTATCAAACCCTTTTATGACAACTCGTACTTCATCATCAGTAATAGTCTCCATTAGATATTCATTTTGTGCGCTTGTGACATAACGATCTTTCGGTATTGTCATTAAGTCGTGTAGGTCGGAGAGTATGTCAAGTGATCGTAAATGATCGGATCTTTGTGACATAATTCCTTGCCATGTTGCCACAAATCGGTCTGGGATTGAAAGCGTTTTGCTGAATGGGGTCTCAGTTGTTGGGCATATGTCCGATACTCTTTGATCCCTCTCCCAGATGGCCGTTTTACGAAATAGCCACCGGATATGCTGTATCGACCGGTGCAACTGTCTGCCTCGTCTCACCTGTAAGATTTGATGAGTGTGTGCCCGCGTTGCAGTAATGATTTGTTGGCGAGTCCTTGCATTGTCGTACAATTGTGACTGGATGTGCTGTACGCACTTACGTCTGTGTCGGGTTACTTTTCGTTTTGCATGAAAGATGGCATCTTGGCATTCCAAGAGACATTGGTCCCATGTAATAGACGCTTCCGTTAACCGTTGAAGATGTAGTGATATCCTTGACTTCAAATACTCCAATATGACGGGATGATTGTGCCCCGGAAATGGGTACCGGGGTTTCCGTTTCTGGCTGTAGGTTTTAGTAGTAATACGCTTAGTTCTCAATGCGACAAGAACTTGTTCGTGATCGGAATATACAGGTGTATCCCCGACCGCCAAATGTGCAAAACGTGATGTAAAACTATGAGATAGATAAAAACGATCAATACGACTGGCCTGTACTCCCCGCCAATACGTAAAATAGCCGAGTGATACCATCGTTTCATCTAAGAGTACTGATTCTTGTAGAGTGTGCGCATCAATAAGTCCTGCTGAACGAATCATAGTGGACAAATTTTCACTTTCAGTTTTATCAGTCCGGCTTCCACCCATACGATCCAATATAGGCGATTCCACGCAGTTGAAGTCTCCCCCCATTATAATGGGTGTTTCAACAGCTGATATCTTTTCACTAATATGTTGGAAAAAAACTTCTCGCAAATTCGCATCCCCAGAAGGTGCATATAGGTTAATTAGTAAAATTCGTTCCCATTGTACCGCAATGAAACGTTCCATCCATTCCCCTTGCATCCAGGTAGTCACTTGATCGACTAGCTCAGGATGCAGTAGAATGGCTGCACCACCACTTTTCTTCTGTGAGACACTCCAATAAGATAGTTGTAAGTCTGCGCTATTGCGGCCCCACAACCTTTCCCATTGGCTTTCTAGAGTTTGTGCGAGCTCTAACGAAGAAACGTGGGTTTCTTGAAGCAAACTAAATTGTGGAGTGGACGTTTGTTGAAATGATCGCCATGCTGACATCCACGCATTTATATCATCTGTCTTAAAATCTCCTAACATTTTGGCTCCGAAATTTTACTTGTTCCATAAAGTGGGTACCACTGTGATTTGTCTGTAAGGGCTGATATTCGTGATTCTTAAAAAATTGGTGAAGGGAATATGTATCATAGTTGGAAAAGTCAAAATAGTGATGATTCATTATTTCAACTTCCGTGTGATCCTCATTCAGTGAGGTGCCTTTAGTCCCGGTCAGACCGGATACGGTCTGTTGTAGAATCTGTTGAGTCCTGAGATGTACCAGTAGGAATTGGTACATATGTGGTGCCAAGAAATTGTACCATATTTTCCCACGCATTATTATTACCATCAATCACAGCTTGTATTCTGGCCACATAAAGTGGTGCGACTACCCGTACTCGAAAGTGTCGCTGCAGTAATATCGATATCGAGTCGTTGGGGTGATATTCCTCTTCTAGAATTGCTGCTAACTCTTCCGCGTGCAGGAAAGCACAAAGAAGACACTGTGCTAAAATAGTAACCTGGGTTGGGGCACACATCTTGATGAGCGGGCTATTCCCATATTTTGCCCGTTTTAAAACAATCCATTGTTGTGAACTGTCCATCATAGCTTGACGATGAGATGGGTGGTTCAATTTTGATAACCGTTGTTCCCATTCCTTGAACCAAGGAGGTGGAATACCTGTTACCTCTCCTCTTTACCTTGTTCAATCATCTCTATCCAACATTGCTCTCGCCATGGGGAAGTTAGTATTGTCATGATCTGTGGATCCATACTATCAAGTAAATTATATCCACCCGGGCATGCCTTAATAAGATGTAAGAGTCGATTCCCTTCGGAAAGACTTGTTCTCTTCCAGATTGACGTAGGAGAAGCTACTAGCGGGAAAGTAATTTTGGTATTACGTTCCCATTCATTTTTATATGCATCCCATTGGTCATACCATTGAGCGTTTGTAGTGATATTATTTGTTTGTCCCTCAAGTGTTTCCTCAAAATCATCAAATATCTCCCTTTGAACCGGACGTGGGTCTGAATCATCCTTGTGTGGTGGTAAGTTCTTCTGTCCACAGGACCTCACACACTGACGTTTTACAGACGGTTCTTGTTCACTATCACCATTGTCCCGACTTTCCGGAGACGGCAGGTACTCTGAACCTGATGACGGATCTGCCTGTAATAACAATTGATCTTCATCTGTAATCGTTGCTGCCACCTTATATTGCCATTGTTCTAGGATTGGTAATGAAACCTGATATTTTTGCATTACCCAGGTACGAACAGTCTCCTGTTTTAAATTAAGCCGGAGTAAGTGATCCTGCTCTGGTAGTGACAACCGTCCCACCGTTTCGGTCAAAAAATAGAGTACCTCACACATTCTGGCATCCTGAGTGAGGATGATATGTTCGATCTCCATCTTTAACTCGTGATGGATTGTTGGACTTCGTAATCGTGCTAACAGATCATCAAAGTCTCCCTCCCAGGAGTCAGGGTCCCAGGGAGAGTGACTACTAGACGTCGTCATTTGACTGTCTTGAGAGGAAGATGATGAACTGACTTGGGACAGCGTGCCCCTATTGTTCTCTTCTAACTCCTCAGTCATATCAACGTCATGCTCTGGTAGTGAACTGTTATGTGTTTTGCCATCAGTGGTTCTCTGAAATGCGGGCACCTTTTTGTCGTCATAGTCATCACTGTCGTCGTCACTATCGCTATTACCACTACTATCCATCTCATGGTCTGATTTATCCAATGAACTCATATCAAGACTTCTGTTTCCATAGGTAAAGGCTGAGTAATGAGCCTTTTCGAAATGAATGAGGAGCGGCCATTTCTCGACCACTCCCGCAAATTGCTTTTGTTTGTCGTGTATACGTTGTATACAATCCTTGATTGAAATAGGGTATTCTCCGCTGGTGGCATATTTCCTGTTTTGTTTTTGTCTTATTTCCGGTACAAAACAGAGTACTCCCGGTACATTGTTTACGCCAAACGAACTGATTACGTAAATCTCCTTCTGTATCATCGTTATGATACATGCTATAGTGTCGTTACTTCCCCAGGCATGGGAATCAATTATATCCGTGAGCTTCGAACCACTGTTTGCAAACTCTGTGAGGTAGTTGATGAATGCTTTCTTGGACTCTTTCGCTGATATTTTATCATATCCTCTGCCAAGACTTGATAATGTTTGTTTGCGTATACCATGGGGGAATTTCAGGTCAAAGTCAATGAGGGCACGATTCAAACATCCCATCTTCAAAGCTGCCGCCATGCTCTTGATGAGGACAGGTGGGCAGTTATCTAGTTGTGTCGATGCTAATGCTTGACTAATAGCATAGACTTGACAGTTTCCTGTCGCTGGGGTATCAGTCTCCTGCACTCCTAAAATTTGCGCCACTTGTGCAATTGTGGTGATACTATCCAGGTCGTACTCCGGTACAATAGCATTTTGCGGTAAGTGAACGCGTCCTTGTACCTTGTCAACCTCTGCTGACAATTTGTTCACTTGTCCTTACATACGTTTTCTTTTATGAGGAGATCCGTATTTAATTTCTGTTTACGCTGGACTCCAACTTGCCCTTTCAAGTGTATGTCTGCTTCCCTGCTGGTGATTCGGTGTTGCTATAGGGGGTTGAACCTTGACCGGTCGTGTTTGAGTTTGCGGTTGGGTCGATGTATGAGGTGAGATTTTGGCTGTATCCGTCGTGGAAGTTGATACTGACGGTAGTACCTTTGTTTCACCCGTGCCCTTATTTCGTCCATGTTGTGGGGAATGGGAACGCGAGGATCCGGCGATTGCTGCGGATATCGATTGTCCCTGTCTGGGTGGGTTGAGAAGGTGATGACCCACCAGTTTACTTTGTGGATGTTCTGGTGCTTCAGGTCTGCCCACTGTTATCCATTCACCCTCCACCTCTTTACCATTGTGAGGTGATTGTGTCGATTGAATCTCACTGAAGACTTAATCCTTTACGTCTTCTGTCGTCTATTCATCCCGCTTCTTCACTACGGGCTCGTTCATTTCCTGCGATGTGGCCGATCGTGCGTCGTCATGTCGTTTGTCACCATTTTCTTTAAGTGGTGGTTCTCCTTCCGTCCCTGCCTGCGTTTCCTGTGTTGTTATGTCTTCTGTTGACGCTGATGTCTCTAGTGGTTGGTTCAGGAGACGCCTAGTCGTTTCCACAGCTTCTTTTATTTCATCCATACTTGAGAACGTTGGATTTGGCAATTCTAAAGCTTGAATTGCTGTCGTCGTAATATGGATGCAGTGGGTTTGTTGTAACAGTGTGATAGACTTTGTACAAGTCCGCATCGGATGACCTGCAAGTCCACATCGTAAACATTGACGTCTACCACGCATTGAAGGATGTTCCACCACGACAATCATATCCATCCAGCCAATACGCAGTACTCCCTGTAACGCTGATTGACACGATTCGGTAAAAAAAGTTAGTTTCCATTCCGTGGAGGTCGTCGAAAAGGGTCCACTTTTATTGAGATCTTCCACCTGAAACTCCACTTTTAAAATTTTATTTAACATCGCATAAAATTTAACGAGTTCTACCGATCTGGTTATATTCTTGTGTGGTGTAGTCGCTCTCAGAAATTTTTCCTGAGATGCGAACACCCACGGGGGGCCCAGACGACTGACTGTCGGAGGGGGTACTCCGTCTATCCGAGTCATGATCCGATCCGGCATCCGGCCGGCTGGATCGGTCACTTCCATCCGCTTGATCGTGACTACTCGGATGTTGCATGTTGAAAGCTCACCTTGTGTACCCGTCAGTACTGGCTGGTTTGCTCTCTTGGTGGAACCTAGGGCGAAAAGTGTAAATCCGTCGAATAGGGAGATGAGGGTTAGGACTAGGGGTAGCTCCTGGGCGGGAATCGTCACCGGGGAGCTCGACTGACAATATACTTGAACTTTGTATACTGCCGGCTGGACCGAGAATAATCGATCGGCCAGCTAAACCAATGATAATGAAGGGTGAATCCAAACATGTATGTGAAGGGGAATCCATATATAACTCCACACATTTCCACAGAAGGCCAAAATGTCACCACTTCCTAATACTTAATACCGTGTTCAAAACACGGGCGAGTTGAGGTGAGTGTACGAAACGCCTCGACTCCTGGTCAGGGAACTTCCGGTGGGTCACTTTAACCTTCCCCGGGCAAACCAATAGCAGCAAGAGGGGACCTTGTTAGCCCTCCGCTGTGAACCAATAAAAGCGACTTGTGTCTAAGAAAGGGAAACGTATACTGATTTATCCCTATATCCAATACTCCCTTTTGTGTAACCTACCCCAAATAGCCCGGCTGACCAGTCATGTGTCTACCCAAAGTAGCCCGGTTAACTCCTTTTTTTGTGTATCCGCCTGGCCGGTACACCAACCCCAGATGGTACCAGCCCGGACGGTACACCGAATCTATCTGGTACCAGTCCGGATGGTACATTGTACCCGGCTGGCTCGGCCGGATGGCCATCCATCCCGAGCTCCCTGGCCGCTGGTGCTAGCACTTCCTTGGCAGCTTCCCATCCGATCCGGGTGCCTCCTTCATCCACTAGAACACTCATCCTCCTTCAGGCCCCCTTTCGCTCATACCTTCCAAACCAATCCGCCCCTCGGCCGTCTGCTATCCGCGGTCGTTCCGTCCGCTTAGCTCAACTATCCACGCCTTCTGTCACGTTCGTCCGGCCTAATTCCAGGCCAGGCGCCGTCCGGCCGCTCGTAGATGCGCCCGGCGACGGCTATCCAGCACCTACGCCCTTGGTCCATATTTCTGCCAATCAGAACGCGCCCTCTGGAAAGTACTTCACATTAATTCCAGGGCTGGTAAAAACCTAGATTTTTTGGAATCGAAAAGTAGGTTTGAATAAAACCTGAATAAAACCTGAGTTAAACCTAAAAAACCTAGATTGCACAGTTTGCACAGCCCACACGTTAGAGTCAGCTTGACTCCGCCTTAAAGTGAAAATATATATCAAATTCTACGAGAATTCTATCTTATTATTGCTTTCTGTGTTGTTGGCCTCGGGGGTCAGCAAGAAAGTGGCGATAAGATCTCTGCAATTAAGTTTTAATAAAATCTATGAGGCTCAAATTCTGATATATGATGACGCAACGGTTAAAACCTAATTTTGCCAGCCCAAATTTTAGGTTTTATTCCAAACCTGATTAAAACCTAATGCATTTAAACCTATGCTTGCCAGCCCTGAGGCTTCAGCCGAAGCGTTTTATCCGGACTAAGGGGTGATTACAAGGGTGCGGATGTCAGCCACGTCCGAGTTACTGGACGGGATATGGACGATGACCAAGCCCGAAAATGGCTGAGCAAGACGAAGTCGGCATTTCTCAGAGACCAGACGCCGGACTATGAGAAATGCCGGATCTTATGAAGGGTCCGGCTTAATTCATAAGTCACTTTATCACAGTATTGGCCAATCGAATGGTAGCACTTGTTGGTCATAACAATATTCTGCTATAACCCATTAACGACCATAACAACAAATGGTCGGGAAACGCGGCGGCGCTCTTAAGGGCGCTACCGATTCTGCTAACGCAGCTTCCACCTCTGCACCACGTGCAGAGGTGTCAACATCGCATGCCGACGCTACTAATGTAGCGTCGAAGAGTAAGCCGAGAGGCCCATTGTCTCTCGTAGTAGACGCTGCAGAAGCAGTGTCTAAAAGAGGGCGGGAAGATTTCGCTAATGCAACATCTTCCGCACCTTCACCTGCCGTAGAGCGGGTGGCTATGAAGAAGCCCGATCCTATCTTCGGAGAGTAATCTTACTCCGAAGAGAAAGGTGAGGACGTCACCGTCCTTGAAAACGAATCGAGCGAGCGTAAGCCCGCTAGAATTGCTTCGTCGTTAAGTGATGGCGAAGTGGAGTCTGACGCCGTCGATTACGACAACGACAATTCCATCATACGGTGGTATGAGGAGCGTAAAGCTCCTCCTGGTCCTCGTCACTCGCCTGGTCGTGACGACGACGACTTTGAGGTGGCAGGTGGTGCTCCACCTGCCAAGAAACAACGCACAGAAGCGGCTTACGCTGCTTCTGATTCGCCATGTTGTACGGAACGTCATGTTCCGTACTAAGTGGGGTTTTGGACCCCAGCATGGACGCTTGTGCCCGAAAGTGGTGGGCACACCAAGCGCGATTGTCAATACCCGTTGTTTGACATCAACGCGCTTGATGATTGCGAAGATCTTCGCAATGATCACTTTGATCGTAGTACCGACGATAGACGTCGGTACTTCATCGACCTTTTCTATCAGGATCGTTATGATACGAACCGGAAAGGGTCGCGAAAGAATAGGGACGATAAAGACGCCCTTACTCAAAGTTGGAATGCCTTTGTTGAAAATTACAACAAAGGTCCCGACGAATACGTGAATAAAATTCACGTAAACCGCGAGCGCTTCTTAAAGCACTCACGCTCAGGTAAAATGGAGTTTATCCATTTTACCTGCATCAAAGAAGGACTCTCTTGTGGAGTTCCTTCTCACATGGTTTGCCCTTGTTGTCCCAAGGGAGCTCCTCGTCTTACCGAAAGGAGCTATCAGGGTACCGAGGTTACTCGGTACCCGCTAGTGTTAAGAGCCTCATTGATGCCCTTAATGCATCAGCACCAAGTGCTGATACTTTGCAGCCATCAACACCTAGTGTTGATGCTTCTGACGGGTTTGAGGAGAAGTATACTTCTCGAACTCCTGCAGGAGGTCAGGGGCATCCGCCCTTAGCACCTCAATCGGTTCCCAAGATTCAAACGCTTGGGAATACCCCAACCAGCGTACCAGGTACTCGGTACGCTGCCCTTTCTTATAGGAAACCGAGCGCTTCGATAGCAAGCGCTCGAGAATATAACGTTTATTCCCCTGATTATCAATCAGGGGTGGCGGGGGTTGGAAATTCCCTCGGCGTTGCTGTTGCGGAGCACGGTTCACAGCTCCGCAAGCTCGAGAGGCATTGTAACGGCCTGAGCGCCGATATGGCGCACACGATGAGGACGTATCGTTCTCATCGCGACGAGATTCGCGACATATTGAGCGCTCATCTCGCAATGCAGCAGAAGAATGATCTTCTGCTGGTCGAGATTGATCGACTAAAGTCGGAGATGGAAACTCTCCAGACTTCCCACAATCGGTTGGAGACCGATTACAAGTCTCTTTTGGGAGACTTGAAGAAGCACGGCATTCGCCGTGGCGATGCGTCTCGTCCGAAGACGTAGACGATCGGTACGGTTTGAGCCTCCCAACGTAAAACGTTGGGTGAAGGCGCATGGCCGCGGGAATGTCTAAAGTATAGGCATTCCCCTTAACACTTTGGACCTTGAAAGGTCCAATGAACTTAGGGAGCAACTTCCGTGTAGGGAAGTTGCTGATTGCATGTGTAGGCAAATTAGTTGTAGATAACAAAACTAATTCACCTTTTTGAAAGGAATTTGTGTTTTTCCTTCCACTTCTATCTGCATTCTGCTTCTGCTTATCAAAAGCAGAAGCAAGTGCATCTTTCACATAGCGTATTACAGCTTGGCGCTGTAATACGAATTCATCTACTGCTTTATTAGCAGTAGATGGGTTGTTTTCATTGTCTGCAGCCATTGCTGCAGACACATATTCCGCATAAGCAGCTTCAGTATCTGAAGCTGCTTGAGTTTCTACTGTGTTAACAGTAGAAGACTCGTCAGTCTCTTCGCAAGTTGCGGCTGCAACTTGCGCATCGACTCGCTCAAAATTTGAGCGGGTCCCTCCCCCACTTAGATTTGGCGTACCGCCAAGTAAAGCTGGGGTTCGTGGATGCCTTAAGGCATTCACGTAGAACGGTGTATGCTTAGTAGAAGCATGCACCGAGTTATTTATTGCAAACTCAGTGAGTGGCAAATAGTCACTCCACTGCTCGAAGGCATGCGCGTATGAACGCAGCATGTCTCCGAGAACGCGGTTAACGCGTTCAGTTTGCCCATCCGTTTCCGGATGGTCCGCAGCTGACATCTTCAACTGCGTGCCCAACAAAGAGATCGTTTCTTGCCAGAAACGTCCTGTGAATCTCGGATCACGATCCGAGATTATGTTTTCCGGCATTCCGTGTAAACGGAATACCGTGTCAACGAATATCCGCGCCGTTTGCGCAGCGGTGACATTCGCTGACACTGCAGCAAGATGAACCATCTTGCTGAAGCGGTTTACAAAGACCACTATTCCTGTTTTCCGACTGTGATCAGCCGGAAGACCAAAGATAAAGTCCATGGAAATGGACTTCCAACACTCTGTCGGAACCGGCAGAGATTTGAGGGGAACCGGCGCAGAGTGCGCAGGCTTGACGCGCTGGTATATCTCGCAAGCGCGTACGTACTTGCGTACCCATTTATACTGGTTACGCCAGTAGAAATCGTGTGCGAGAGAAGCATGCGTCTTCTCTAGACCTTGATGCCCCGAAATCGGTGCATCATGGTACTCAAACAAAATTTGATGTTTGACATCATCGTCGTTTGGAACGACGATGCGACTAACATCATCTTGGTCTGTGCTATAAAGCAACAGACCATCGTGCAATCGATGACGATGCACGCAAGCGCGAAGGAGATCTGGAATTTCCTCGCGCTTCCGATCAGATTGATTACTTAAGTAATCAATTAACAGACGGGTTTCCTCATCTGCATTGTACGCCCGTCGTACCTGTCGTACGCGTGACGACGACAGAGCAGTGCAACGTATTGCGTTTGCACTTATGGCCTCTGTTACTGACGGTTTCGTCTCGTAATCGGGGCGTCGTGATAGCGCATTCGCTATCACGTTCAACTTTCCCGGCTTGTATTCAACCGTAAAGTTGTACTCGGCAAAGAATGACAGCCAACGTGCCATTCTTTGGGAAATGTGTGGTAAATTCACGGCCGTGCGTAATGACGCATGGTCCGTGTAAACCACAAACGGTCTATCTCCTATGAGATAGATCCAAAACTTTGCCAGTGCATACTTCATGGCAAGGCGTTCCTTGTCATGCACTGGATAGTTGCGCTCGGCTGGGCGCAACTGGCGGGATTGATAAAAAATCACGCGATCACGATCATCGTGATTGCGCTGCATCAAGGCGCAGCCGATGGCGAAATCGCTCGCGTCGCAAACGACGTGAAACGGTCGCTCGTTATCGGCTATTGCCAAGACGGGAGCTTCAGTCAAGCTACGCTTGACTGCACCAAAAGCGTCTTGGCACTGGGTCTCCCAGTGCCATTCAGCATCTTTCTTTAGTAGTTGAGAAAGAGGTCGAATGAGGCCAGCATAATTGCACGAATACTTGTGCAAATATGCAGCCAACCTATGGAACTTTCGAAGTTCCTTGACATTGTTTGGCGTAGGCCATTCAACAATTACCCGGATCTTCTCTGCTGTAGGACGCACCCCGTTGTTGCCCACGAAACAGTCAAGAACGAGTATCTCAGGTGCACCGAAGGTGCACTTCTTCAAATTCGCATAGAGCTTATGCTTACGCATAAGTTCTAACACCCCACGTAGATGCTCTTTATGAACATCTACATCGCTTTTACCGTGTTCAGCCTTGCTGTGGATGAACACGTCGTCAAAATAGCTCGATGCAAATTCACGCACCGGGCGCAATAGATGCGTGACACATCTATTGAATGTGGCAGGGGCATTTCGAAGCCCCTGTGGCATCACAAGCCACTCCCAAAGCATACCGCTTGGAGTGCTTACCGCCGTGAGAGAGATATCCTTCACACGCATTAGGATTTGGTAGAATCCATTTTTTGAATCGAGAGCACTGAAGACAGTGCTCCCGCTCATGCCATCAATGATGACATCCGCGGTATCGGCGTCTGTGCCGGTATCGTGGCCGCGGTCAGCTTGATAAAAGCGTGAACGATCCTCCACCCTCCGGTGAAGTTTTACACACAAAAGGTGGGACTGGAGTGCGGTGAGGTAGACTCCTGCACATGTCCCGCCTTACGACGATTTTCGAAGAACTCGTCGATCGTCTTGATCTGGTCACGTGGTAATGGCCATTGCCGCGTGACACAGTATTTTGTGCCAGACACGAGGTTGATTTCATGTTTAGTTCCCTTATCCTTTAGGAGATCGCAAGGTACTTCTTCTGGGAATCCGTCAGCGTATTCCCAAAGTACCTCATCTATAAGCGACTCCCAGCTCTGCGTTTCAAGGTGCTGAACTTTGGTTGGTTCATTGGGAACGGTCTCGTTCCCAATGTCATCCGCCTGCAGTGTGGATATTCATTCACGGCTATCCACAGCATCATCTGTTCCAACGAGGACACAGATATGATCGATCTGATCATCGTGCAAATTCTTCACAAACTTCTTCCAGCTCAAGGCTAAAAGAGCCATCACTTTCGAGTCTAATTTTGGGGGATTATCGGGTGTTAGAGATTGGGTAGCTAATCCAGTCTCTGTATACGGCAAGCCATTTATCGTCGCGACGGACTCAACCACATGATCAGACGCGCTCGTCTGATCTATTAACTGTTCTGCGACACGGTGATCGTTATCACTCGTGCACAAGGCATGCTCAGCATGGTGACTACTGTCAGCCATGGGCTTTTTACACTCACGACTGCTCTCAGTCGTGTGTTCTTCATCTTCGACACGGAAATCACTTACATCCGTGTCGGTGTCTTCGTTTTCACGGTGGGTGTTTCCCACTGTGGGTAAATTCTCTACACCACGACCGTCATCGGTCGTGGTTACTTCAAACGGGGTGTTTGTCACCCGTATTGCACACGTTGCAACGACTCTTTTGTATTGCGTGTGCAAAGTCCCACTGACTCTTATCAGCGGTGTACTTCCCGCTGATAGTGTCGGATCATACCTGGGGGTGTCATTGCTTTCACTAGACTGTCTGACTCTGCGTTGTATCGTTTATACAGCTGGCATTACTCAGCAAGGTGATCAGTTCTTAAGAATCACGCAGTCGATCAACAAAGTTTACCCAATTTGATCGTGGGTTAATGCAATTGACGTCCAAGGATGCCAAGATAACATCAAACTTGTCGTCAAGATCGAGGACGATGATCGTCCTCGAACGACAGTTCGTCCAATTCGAACCGTGTGCGAAATCACACGCTTTAGTATAGTCACGTTGCACCTGTTTCTAACCGATTGACAACATACTTCGTGGTATCAAGCTCCAACATATCCAACGACGTCAGACCTAGTTCCTAACGAAATTGTTGACGCTCCTGTGTCAAAAAAAAGCGCGCATGGGGACATCGTTCCATGCGCCTTAATTTCAGAGTGATAAGAGGTTCCCCTTCACCCTGCAACCATTTGACAGACATAGTCCGTCTGGGGCTATTATCCTCACATGCCCAATGTCGGCATGTGAGATAACCCGTCCAGTAGGGCGCCCCGCCCCTACTGGTTGCTGCCGTTTTTTGTATCAACAGAGGGTTGCCCCTGTTGATGTCGCCGACCAGCGGACTGGAAAGTCTGCTGACTGCGTGACGCCGGCCGCGGCGTCATACACTCGTCGGCATAATGGCCCATCTTCGCGCATCGACTGCAGCGAAGAAATTTCTTGTTGTTCGATTACCTCGGGGTCGAGGCAACTGCAAGCGATAGGTCCATCGGTTCTGGACCTCCTCCGCCCGCGCTCTGGTGCGGGTTTTGGTGTAGTGGGACAAAGTGGGAACTTCGTTTGTTCGCAAATTGGTTAGCATGCTTCACCGGCGGCATTTTAAAGTCGAAAGGCTGTTGAGCCCCTTGACTATGTCCAGCATGCGATGACGCTGATCGCATGCTAAATTCTTCTCGAATGCTTTGGTCTATAGCATCCCTCAGAGTCTTTGGTGGGTTTCGATAAAGACTCTGCCTGATGGGACCGTCATTCCGTCCCTTCGTATAGCCATATAGCCAGTGACCTGTATGGCAGGGGGCACCAGCTCATACACAATATTTGATAACAAATATTGTATCTTCTGAGCGTAAGCTTGAAGATTCAGCTTACCTTGCCGGAGTTCGATGAACTCTTCCCGGCAACTAAGTTCTATTTCTGGAGCTTCGAAATGAATCTTTAGCTCAGCTTTCAATTCCTGATAAGTCAGGAACGCAGAATTGTGGTGTAGTCGCTCTCAGAAATTCTTCCTGAGATGCGAACACCCACGGGGGGCCCAGATGACTGACTGTCGAAGGGGGATTCTCCGTCCATCCGAGTCATGATCCGATCCGGCATCCGGCCGGCTGGATCTGTCACTTCCATCACCTTGGTCGTGACGACTTGGATGATCCATGTTCGAAAAGCTCACCTTGTGTACCCGTCAGCACTGGCTGTTGCGCTATCTTGATAGACCCTAGGGCGAAAAGTGAATAGTCCGTCGAATAAGGAGACGAGGGTTAGGACTAGGGGTAGCTCCTGGGCGGACATCTTCACCGGGGAGCTCGACTGGCAATATACTTGAAGTTTGTATACTGCAGGGGGCTGGACCGAGAGTAATCGATCGGTCAGCTAAACCAATGACAATAAAGGGGTAAATCCAAACGTGTATGTAATAGGGAATCCAAATGTAACTCCACATTCTTTCACAGTAGGCCAAAACGTTACCACACTTTCCAATAGTAGATATTACCGTATTCAAAACACGGGCGACTTGAGGTGAGTATACACAACGCAGCGACTCCCGGTCAGGGGACTTCCGGTGGGTTACTATAACCTTCCCCGGGCAAACCAATAGCAGCAAGAAGGTGCCTTGTTAGCCCTCTGCTGTGAACCAATAAAATCGTCGTGTCTCTAAGAAAGCGAAACGTCTACTGATTTTTATCCCTATGTCCAATACTCCCTTTTGTGTAACCTACCCGAAATATCCCGGCTGGATAGTTATGTGTCTTACCTGAAGTGGTCCAGTTAGCTTCATCCGGATGCCCTTTTGTGTACTGTACACCAAACCCAGCAGGATCAGACCACCTGCGAGAATCTCATGCTCAAGCTCTCCATCATATTTTTTCTCTGGAATAACAATTGCGAGAAGCCTCCAGGCAGCAAGGGCTGTGCTCTGAGCTTTACCAGGTTCAGAGAAGGTACCATGACGCTCATGATGAGCTGATCCGGGCCGACCGTGCCTGTGCCGCACTACTGGATAAAGAGGATCGGTTCCGGGCCTTGTTATGCGATCTGCAAGACCGGCTTGAGAAGACTCGGACTCAGACCGCTCCCCTCCTGCAGGCTCCTTTGTGTGCGCGAGAGGCCGTCTTGGCCATCCTGGGGATGGTGGATCAATGGAAAACCTCCCCGCCGAAACCATCCCAGTCATCTGCCTCAAAGGAATCGGGACCTGGGGAGCTTCCCGCCACCCCTGGCTGGTTCGGATCTCTCGTCCGCATCGGCGGGATCAGAAAACGGAAAACGTCTGGCCAGCTCTAACCCATCCCTGGCCGGTTCCGATCCGCCTTCAGCCCCTCCAAAACGGAGAAAAGGAGTGAATCCTCCCTCCTGCACCGATGTTATTTGGGCAATTCGGCTAGCGAACGGGAGCTTGAGTCGGACAGCGACGATAGCTTGTTTGCAATGGAGGCCGCAGCCGTATCTCCACCCGTTTCACCGGAGAAAACTGGTCTCACGCCTGGCTCGTCGTCTAGCTCCGAAGATGACTCGGCATCCGGATCAGAAACTGACCCGCCATCGTGTTCAGGGGCTTCCTCGCCATCCGGCTCGGCAGCTGCTTTGCCATCCGGTTCCAAGATTGGCTCTCCGTCTGGTTCATCCTCGGGTTCAGATCCGCCCTCCCCTAGGTACATACACGATGATGACGATGAAGATGAGGATTACAACGACCAGCAGATGTTTGCTGCGTTGTCCCGCTCTCGCGCGGACACCCGTCGTCGCTTCTCGAATTCTGGTGGTCAAACGGTGGCTCATCCGGATCCCAATCAGGTTATCGATTTGCAGACTCCGCCGCCCGCTGGTATTGGCACCGGAGAATACGATCCGACTGATTCATCTTTGCCTCCCGACACTGTCATCACCTCGACCTCCCGGGTCACCCATTCCCTAAACTCCAACAGTACGGCTGAAACGGAAAATGGGAGAGCAAAACAGAAAGGAATGAAGAAGGGGCAAGATATGGCAGAGGAGAAGGTAGAGGAGAACGAGGATGACATCCTCGACCAGTGGTTGCCTCTCAACCTGAAATACCTGAGAGAACCTTCCTCCAAGGCTTCGGCCAAAACCCGGCGCTCGGCTCCGGCGGGATCTCGTCTCAAACGTCGATCCGGTCGCCCGGCAGCCAAACCCAAGATCCGGCGGAGCCCTCCGGCCCCTGCGCCCCCTCTCCCCAAACTTCAACTTTTGTGGTTGCCTGACGGACGCTTCCTCAGTGAGGCGGATCGGCCCGATATCCTGCCTTGGCCGGTCGAGCAGCTGAAAAACCTGAGTCTTGCCGATGTTTCCAGTTCTCAGCTCGCTCACTCTTTGTCCCGTCCACCTCTCTGGGTATTTCCTCAGTCACGCAAGTTGCCTCCAACATGAACTTGGTGCCCCGACCTAATGAGGTCGGGTGCTGTTGACAAACTCATGGAAACCGAGCCTTGGGGAATCTTGGCCACTGAGATGCCGGATATGGGACTTCCGTCCGGCCCATGGTTTACTGAATTCAGAGCAAGGTTCCAAAACTTCGCTGTGACCCATGCCCAGTCCATCTGGGAATCCACCCACTTCTTGTTCATCTCGGCAGAAGACAAGCGAGAAGACCTGCCTCTCCGAGCGTATTCCGCCGCCAGGAAGAATCGACGTGGACGAGCCTCGGAAGCGTGGTTCCGTTTATGTGCGTTTGTCTTGGAGGGCATCCGGGATGGCTTTTTGTGACCTGGACCTGTTTCTCTCCCCTTTTGTACTCCATCTGGCAAACCGAAGGGGCGGAGGTGAAGCGGAGGGAAGAACGTGGCACCCAGGCTAAAGTGCGCTGGATTGGACTACCTCTCTTTCTGAATCTCTGGAAGCCATGGACCGGCAAGATCCTTGGCGCAATCAATACCGCAAACGTCCCTCTGACCATCCTGGACTTCAAGTGGCTCGGCTCCGCAACAAGTATAAACGTCCATAGCGATGGGCAACCTGATTCTTTTAGTTATTTCCTTTGTTTTCCTTTCAATATATCCATCCATGCTTCTTTTATCCCCACCCCATCCTTCACTATTTACCCTCCTTTGTCACTCCCGATCGGCTTGTGGGTCTGCCAAGAGGGATCTCTTGTTGCCACAGGGCATCTCCTGACCCGGCCAGGTCTGAGTGTCTTGTTCCCGGTTCTGGTCATCATACTCTTCTTCTCCGAAATGGCTGGATCCAGATGGATGGACCTCGCACCTAGCGGCCTGTCTGGTTATCTCTGACAGCTTGTTCATTTCTGCCAATCCGTCTAACAAACCTGGATCCGAGACGGTGAGGCCGACCTGATCACGCATGTCCAATGTAGCCAGATGGTTTGCGCTTTTGTTCCACTCTCGTTTGTCATGTAACAATTCATGTTCTGGCCATTTCCGCAGGGCGGACATAACCCAATCGCTCAAAAGTCTTAGCCGGTGAGCATTGCAGTCTATTCCTCCCGTGATTTGCCGGATCACCAGATTGGAATCACCGCATATGATGATCCGCCCCTGCGTCCGGCCAGTTAGCAGATCTTGGCAAAGTAACGGTCCTCGGTACTGTGCTTCATTCACTGTTATGCCAAGCGTGAAGTCTGAAGCCGCAGCGACCACTTTCCACTCGGGCAACTTTCATAAGATAGCACTATAGGCACCTACTCCCTTTTTTACATTTGCCGACCCGTCAAAACTCAGAACCATTAGTTCTTCCGTGGGTCCCACTGCTGGCGGTGGTAATATGATGGATTGTCGCGGCTGTTTCCGAGGCGCTATGGCTATCAGCGCTTCTTCCACTTCTGCCCTTGGGGTAATGCTGGCCGATAACGTGCCCAGTATCTCCTCTTCTCCTTTGGTACACTTGAGTGAGACAGCAAAGCAGCCCATCTACCCAGCCGACCGTCAATTCCATTTGCTGTCAGAATCCATGACAGGGTCGACCGTCTACATAGTACCTTAACAGGTCGAGACACCAGCATAGTATAGCACACATCCAGGATCCGTAATAAGGCCAGAACTTCTTTATCCACTAGCCCATAGTTAACTTCATTAGCCTTCAGCGTCCGGCTAGTAAACTTCACCGGACAGTACACTCCGTCATGATCCTGCACAAGGGCAGCTGAGATAGCCCACTTGTTAGCATAGATGATGACCACAGGAACCTTAATAACATCGAAATGCTTCCAGACTGGCGTGGTCGCCATCTTTGCTTTCAGCATGCCAAAAGCCACCATTGCCCGGGTCATGTGATCATCCGGCCCAGCCGCACAGGAATTAGACAACCGGCTACCCGTCTGGATAGACAAGGGCGGCATCTCGTTGGCCGAAATAGTTGACAAGGGCTGTATATCATTGGCCGAAATAGTTGACCCGGGCGGTACATCATTGGCTGGTATTGCTGGCTCGGTTCGCACTTCCCCTTGCCTCTCCTGCTCTCTCAGCTTGTGGTAATCCACCTCCCGTAATTCATACAAAATCGCAGCATCGAGCGCTAAATCCTCAATGAACCGACTGTAGTAATTCAGACTGCCCAAAAAAGATTGCATGGCCTTCAAGGACCGCGGGAAAGGTAGACTACTCAAGGACTCCAAATCCTTCGGATTAGCTTCCAATCCGGCAATCGAAAACCTGATGACCCAAATAGGTCACCTTAGTCTTTCCCCTGAAACTCTTCACCACACTAATCGAAAGATTCCCCTTTTCACACGTAATCATCAACTTTTCCACTTTCTCACATAGTAAATCCCAGGTATCGCCGTCGTTTTTAAGAAGGTCATCAATGTAGGACCGCCGCCCAAAAACCGATGGTTTTGGGTCGGGGTCCGGGTCACCTTCGGCGAGCACATCTCCGACCAGGGCAGGATCTTGGTCCGCCTTGATCTTGAAGTACAACGCGTATCTCTTAGCCGTTGGTAAATCTGCGGAGCATTCTTTAGGCCGAACGGCATCCGATTCCACTCGAAAAACCCGAAGGGCGTCACAAACGCAGAGATCTCTCGTGCACGGTCGGTCATAGAGACCACCCAGAATCCACTGGCGATGTCCAATGAGCAATACCACAAGACTTTATCCAAATCCTCCAGCAAGTCGTTTATCAACGGCATCGGGTAAACCATTAGCTTAGTCAACCGGTTCACTAGCCGGTAGTCAATACACAGCCTTATATCCACCCCCATTATTCTTAATACTGATTACAATGGGTGAAGCCCATGGCGAGGTGGATGGCTGAATTATCTTGGTGGCCAGCAATTCCTTGATAAGCTCCGACAACTTCTCCCGATATTGGGGGGCGACTCTCCGGCACCTTTGCGCCACCGGCTTGGCGCTTCCCACGTCAATGTCGCATACCGCCCCATGGGCGACGAAGGCAGTGCATTTCCAGGGCCGATCAGCAAATGTTTTCTTTTCCTTATGATTTCCTTCAGCCTGCTGATCTCTTCCGGGGTATTCACCTCTGGGTCTCCAACTTTTGGATTATCGATAGTGACTGCTGGTGGACAGGGAGTTACCTCAGGTAGCACCGCCATCTGATCCTCCATGCCTTCAACATATAGCTCGCCCCTTCATAAATGCAGACTTGGTCAGCTTCGACTAATTCCGGATCCGGGCCAGCCGGATCGGTTCATCCGCCTCCGGCTATTTCCGAATTCTGATCGGCCGGATCGGTCGATCCGGTATCATCTTGTTCATCAAACCGTCCGGAATCGGAGGTGACCGCACATGTGACTCTGCCTTGTCTTTTCTCTTGATCCTGTCGTTCGTCCGTCTTCGGCGGAGTGGACAAAACCAGTTCAGCGATCGGGGCAAGGTAGTAAAACAATAGATCATTTTCGTCGATCTCGTAATTAGACGCGATCTTGGCACAATCTTTTGCCTCACTTTGGCTCAGCTTCTCCAGATCACCCTTTAGAAACGCCTTCAAGTCACCGATCCATTTTTCCTCGTCTTGAGCCTTGAGAATTATTTCGATCCGCATCTCTTGTACTATTTCCTCTGTTAGGCTTTCGCGAGAGGGTGATCTCTTGGGTGGTGATCTGGTTCGTGATCTCGTCGTAATCAAGATCTGGGCTGCTTCCTTTTCATTTTCCACACAGATCAGCTCAGGCAGCCTATTGATCTCCACCAGTTCTTCCAACAGCGCTTGATCAGTGACTATCGATCCGGCCTGATCACGCATAGCCATAGTTGCTAAGTGATCTGCACTCCGATTCCAATCACGTTTCACATGCAAAAGATCATGTCTTGGCCACCCACGTAAAGCTTTCATAACGCGATCATTCAGTAGTTTCAGACGCGGCGCTTTACAGTCGATCTCTCCAGTGATCTGCCGAATCACCAGGTTTGAATCTCCGCATATAATTACTCTTCCGATCTTTTGCTCTTGCAAGAGATCCAAACCTAGCAGCAGACCACGATATTCAGCCTCATTGACCGTGATACCTGGAGTATAATCTGAACCGGCCGATATAACAGTCCACTCTGGCAGTTTCCATAACAGCGCGCTATACGCCCCTACACCTTTCTTCACACTCGCTGATCCGTCGAAACTTACAACGATCAGATCTTCTTCTGAGCCGACGATCGGTGGGGGTATAGTGATCGATTCACGTGGTTGCTTCCGAGGAGCGACCTCGATCAGGGCTTCATCGACTTCTGATCGGGGCGTGATGCTGGCTGCCAGCGTCCCAAGAATTTCTTCTTCGCCCTTGGTGCACTTAATGATCTCCAAAGTCCACTGAGATAACACCGCTGCCCATCGCCCCAGTCTTCCGTCTAAACCACTCGCGGATAGTAACCACGCCAGACTAGATCGCTTGGACAATACCTTAATTGATCTAGTTACCAGCATAGAATAGCAAACATCCAACACACGTAATAACGCTAGCACTTCCTTATCCACAATGCCATAGTTAACTTCATTCGGTTTTAATGTTCGGCTTGTGAACGTCACCGGGCAATAAACTCCATCGTGATCTTGGACCAGTGCGGCCGATATTGCCCATTTACTAGCATATAAGATCACCACGAGAATCTTCTCCGGATCGAAGTGTTTCAGTATCGGCGTCGAGATCATCTTCGCCTTTAACATACTGAAGGCTACCATAGCTCGATTCATGTGGTCTTCTGACCCTGGCACAGTTCGATCAGTTTGTGATCCAATCTCGGGATCCGTTTCAATAGCTTCAACTTCGTGATCAGTCTCAATTGGTGATCCTCCCACCCGATCACGTTCTCGTAGCCCATGATAATCAACTTCCTTCAGTTCATAAAGTATAGCAGCGTAAATAGAGAAGTCCTCGATAAATCTGCTATAGTAATTCAATGATCCGAGGAAGGATTGCATGGCCTTCAACAATCGGGGGAAAGGTAAGTTGCTGAGGGCGGCTAGATCTTTCGGATTTGCTTCCAAACCTTGGATCGATACATTATGGACGAGGTAAGCGATCTTGGGTTGACCCCAGAAACTCTTGACCACACTGATCGACAAATTCCAGCGCTCGCAGGTGTCTAGGAGTCGTTCGACCTTATCGCATAGCATATCCCAGGATGTTGCTGTGACCAAGATATCATCTATGTATGATCGCCTTCCCAACACTGATCGGCCCTGATCTTGGTCTGGCTCACCTTCCGTAAACACATCATGTAGATCAGTGGCTTCCCGATCAGCACTGATCTGGAAATACCCATAGAGAGCATTGTCGATCAGCCTCTGGTAGATCTGTGGGGCGTTCTTTAATCCAAACTGCATCCGATTCCATTCAAAAAGTCCAAAAGGTGTAACGAAAGCCGAGATCTCGCGAGCGCGATCAGTCATCGAAACCACCCAGAAACCACTAGCCATATCCAGCGAACAAAACCATAAAACCTTATCCAGATCCTCTAGTAAATCGTTGATCAGGGGCATCGGGTAGACCATCAACTTCGTGAGGCGATTCACCATTCTGTAGTCGATACACAATCGAATGTCAACCCCATTCTTCTTAATCACAATCACGATCGGTGATGCCCACTGCGATGTTGATGGTCGGATGATATTTGTACTCAGCAAACCCTTGATCAAATCGGATAACTTTTCCCGGTATTGAGGTGCAACTTTACGACAACGCTGAGCGATCGGCCTTGCATTTCCCACGTCTATATCACAAACAGCTCCGAATGCGGCCGGGGGTAGGGCGTTACCTTTCCCCATCAGTAAGTGACGCCTCTTCCAGATGATCTTCTTTAGCTGATCGATCTGCTCGGGCGTGTTCACTTCGGGATCACCGACCTGTAAATCCTCCATGGTGACTTCTGGCATATTCGGCGATACTTCCGGTAACACGGCCATCTGCTTCTCGATACCTTCAATGTACTGATCGCCACCTTCGTGTATACACACTTGCTCGTCCACCTGATCTACCTTTTTCTGATCGGCTTCATCTTGAATCGCCCCTTGTACATCACTCGACTGATGGTTTACTTCGGATTCACCCTCCTCTGTAATGAATTCAGCTGGTTCATCCTCCTTTTCTTCCTCATGATCGTGCTTGGACTCTTCACTGTCCTTTCCGCTAGCTGGGTCCGTTGTTTTCGGTGAGCCGGGCCTAATTATACTCAATATCTGTGGACCTTCTTTGACCCGGCCTTCCCCTGTCGCTTCGATCGGTGGCCTCCTGATCAGCAGCTTGGTCGGCGTAGAATACTCCGGCTTCTCAACCATAGGTGAGGTATCTTCATCCACTAAGTCTTTGTCACTGATCATGTCCGTGGTGGCTTGATAAGCCAGATTCTGCCATTCAATGTATCTTCGTGATCCCACTGAAACATATCCGATCTGTCGGGGTACTTTCCCTTCAGGTAACCCCATCCCTAAGATCATGTCTTCGTGGATGATCAGCGGCTGATCGGATATATTTGTGACCCTGATGTAGCTTGATCGGCCGATACCTTTAACGAACGTTGGTACCCATCGTTCACCACGGGTTAACCACAATTTCTGTTGCCGATCACTCGACCGAATCATGACATCGACTGATCGGGACACCCCAATGTTCTCGTACTGACCCATTTTTAACATCCGTACATGAGTACCATATAAAGGTCGTCGGCCAGATAACTGAATCTGCACTTCATCCGACAGAGTCAGGGTTCCATGAGACAGGTCAAGTCGTATACCGGCTGGTACCATAAAATCCATCCCCAATATCGCGCCTTGACCGGCTAGCCGGCCAACCCAAGCATTAAAGTAGTAGACCAGGGATCCTGCCAGGGTGATCTTCACACGTGATCTTCCTTCCGTCATATATGAACTCTCGCCGATCCCAACACATTCTTGCCTCTGGGTACTGTCTATACGACATCCCACCTTACGAGCAAAGGTGGAGTCGATGATCGAGACTTCCGCCCCAGAGTCAAATTAAATAGTGGCTTTTTCATTGTTGATCTTTCCATTAGCTTTAGCCTGTTTAAACCACTTGTCGGGAGAGTGATACTTCCAGTATCCTCGGGATTCACCGGGCAGTAGATCCAACTCCATGATCACATCCGATCGGGAATATTCATCCACTCTGAGACTGTAGATCGGACACCGATCGATGCAATTTGAATTAGAACATGTATTGTCGGTTATCTTCTTTTCCTCAAACTTATCTCGGCTACCGACATATGCATAAATGCAGAACATAGATCGCTCGGCTCGAACCAGATTCCAACCTGGCGAGCGATCTAGTTTAACATCTTCTCAACATCTGGTGGGAGCATACCAGCATGTTTAGTCGCACATACCACTTGCGTATCAGATTAAAGAATTCTTCGATAGGATCGTAAGAAAATTTGAAGAAGGCGGTCTAGAAAGTCTATTATCGACAAAACCTGGCAGAGGTAGGAAAGCTAGGCTATCGAGCGATTTGACATCAGAGTTTAGCGAAACGGTAATATCACTACAGGAAGACAGGAATGGTGGTAGGATAATAGGTCAAGATACATCATCATGAAGCTTCCCACAGGTCTTGCACACGAAAAAACAGTGATCAGAAGGGTGACCTTTACGATCACATTTTCCACACGTAATTCTTTTCCAACAATCACGATCTCCATGTTTGGTCGACCCACAATGCACACATTTCTTACGAGATCGGTCCTGATCAGGTTGAATACCACCAGGTTTCCGTCCGTCCATACCATTAGTCGATGATTTCGGGCGATACATTGGTTCCGTCGTAAATACATGACGGTACTGTTCCTCGTCCGAACTCAGACTCGACTGGCCACTTTCTTCTTCAGAGCCTGAACTGTCTGATTCCTTCGCGATCATTCGAATCGCTCTGGCTGGTCGGGCTGCCGGTATCTTGCCCTGATCAGGGTGTGGTTTGGACCGGTACCGGTTCGATCCTACCTCGACCTTGGGCTGTCGACTCTTGGCCCGCTGCAACGTCCTTAGAGTCAGTTCCAGTTGTTCTGAGTCCTTTATACGGAGCAGGGTTAGCTGATCAGCTAGATCGCGATTATCCAGAGTTCCAATGAAGTGTTCGACATGTTCACGGGCTATGTCCGGGTGTCGTGGGTCCTTGATCGGCATTTTCGCGCGTAGACCAGCAACATTCAACCGATGTAAGTACTCGATCGGCGTCTCGTCGGATCTTTCTTCATGTGGTAGTACTGTCTAGCGACAGACACCCCCGAGTTGCAATATTGTTCTTCAAACTCTTCACACAAACGAGGCCACTTCAGACGCACTTCTCGACTTAGCTGTTTAAGCCAGTTCTTGGCCGGACCTTTCATTAGATCAGCGAAGATCAGGCATCTTTCAGCTTCCGGTGTCTTGTCCCTCAGAAAAGCTGACTTAGTCCGGCTTAACCAACCTCTGGCCTGATCGCCATCCATATCTTTGCCAGTGAAATCCTTCAATTCCGAGATCGCAGACATTCGTACTCGGGTGATCGTTCCTGATTCACTGTCAAATGCCTGCGCGGAGGCCATATTCGCTCTACGAGGCATCTCAATGTCCAGATCATCTGGATCGAAATGTTGACTGATCTCGCCCTCTGACTCCATGTCCACATCACTCCGTGGGGGTGATCGGTGAAATCGGTCCTGGTGATCGGCCTGGCATATCGAACGAACAATTCCGGCTGATCGGACTGATTCCATCTCCACATCCACGGGTCTCTTGACCGGTTTCTCAGCGGACTGATTCATATTCGATGCCGATCGCCATGGTTGTCCTTGTCCAGGTGTGTACTGAGGCAATCCATATTGTTCACCCGCAAATCGGTTCATCATTGTCGCGAACATGGCTTTTAATTGCTCTGGGACCTCCGGCATGTTGGTATGACCGGTGTTGGAGGTCGGATTGGCCTGTGGCACTTCCTGAGCATCTTCGAAACTATCGTCCGATCCGACTCTGCCAGGTTCCGGCTTTCTCTTCCTGTTCTGCGACTCGATCTTGGGGTCGATCTGCTGGATCCCTTTCGGGCCCAACGTCATACGTGTGATCCCAACCAAGGAGTCGGTGGATGCCGCTCCAGATTGTGATGACGATTGATAGATCGACTCAATATCCATAGGATACTCAACCAACTGTGATCGGTGCGAAGGATCCGCGATCGGCGACTGAACCACTGGGTTCGCCCCTAGTAACGAGGCAAGATGATCATACAGGGTGGTCATAGTTTCTCTGATCGTCTCTTGATCCAGATCGAATAGCATATTCGCGTCGAAGGCACCAGTAGTGAAGCCGACCTCGTCGATCTGCGCCAAGAGGTTCCTGATCAGATCAAGTTGACTGCCTGTGATCACCGGCCGGGTCGCTCGACCTTCCGGCTTCCCGATGATCTTAGGCTTGATGATCTTCATCACTGGGTTGGTAACCAGGAACTTGTGAAACTCTCGAAGATAGAACAGTCGTTCCACATCTTGGACAGTGGTTTTCTCGGCTGGTTCGGTCTTTTCTTCGTCTTCCTCGAAGATCTTCGGTTTAGGTTTCACATATTTTTTAGGTGGATCGCAATGATCCGCCCCCATGTTTTTTCTGTCTTTTTCCATTTTCTTCTTATGCATAGGATCAAGGTTAACACCTCGATCCTTTCCTGGGTTATAGTCAACTTTACTATAACCCAGATCGGCCCCGATCGGGGACATGTGGGGAGTTATTTCATCTTTAATCTCGACCTGGCACTCCACCAAACCAGGTCGATCATCGCTTCCTTTAGAAATGGACAGCATCGGAGGCGATACGCCTTCCTTCAATACACCCGAAAAAGTTTCCTCCACTTTGATTTTCACATCTTTTTCATCATCAAAGGAATCACGGTGATATCCTGAGTCACCAAGTGATCCGGGCACGCGCCCCATTGTGGTGGAGCCGATTTCCAAATCCATGACCGAAGTCGTGGGTGGAATCCGGATACCCACTGGCCCGGACGACCAACTATCGGAGGGGTACTCCGTCGATCCTGATCAGCATCGGAATCAGATGAATCACCACTGTGGTGACTGATCTGATCCTCCCGGTCATCTGGCCGGTCTTCATGCTCGTCAGGATCTATGTTTAACTTCATCTCACCTTGTGTAACCGTCGATCGGGGCTGATTACACTCACTTAGGTGGACTCGGTGACGAAAAGGATGATCTTGATCAGGTCGGAGGGTTTGACCTTCTCGAGACGGGGGGGTGTCCTCGGGTGGAAATCTTCACCGGAGAACGGGTTGGGGTCGACACTTATTCAGTATCTAGGCGCTGATCAGGAAAGTTCGTCTGATCAGGCCAGCCAATGAGAAAGAGATATAACGAAACCAAGAAAATGCGATCAATCCACGATCTTCCACAGTAATCCACAAACGTTATCTCCACAAAACCTTTACCAATATTATAAACGTGTTCCAAACACGTGCGCGTTGAGGGTGAGGTTCGATCACCTAAAACAAACCCGTCGGGGGCCTTCCGGTAAGCCAAAATGCGTCTAAGCGCGTCTTAACCGGGAAATAGATGAGCAAGAGGGGACTAATCAACCCTGTGTTCCCAATGACCGCACACGTGGCGGAGCGACTCTTTGCTTTAGGGGGAAAATCTAAACCTGTTATTATATATGCAATGTCCTATACCTGTGTACCATACATCAACTCATGCCTGACCTATACTTCGAACCTATTTACTTCGTCACACGGTTGCGTAACACCCTCTTGCCCATCCTGGCTGCACCTTCAAGCTGATCTGTACCGCTTCTGCCCTGATCACGACCCGACTCTTCAAAAGATCTTCGACCCATCCTGATCTTCAACAAACGACCTTGAAAACACTTGCGACCTGCTCTTCAGCACTTGTTCACTTCGTATATAGTCCGACCAAACCGAGAACTTACTTGCCCTTGCATATCAACGCTGATCAGAGGCTGATCAGCCCTGATCACGATCGCCATAGTGATCGACCGATTGATCAGGTGGTGATCAGGCTGATCAGCCCTTGATCACCTCGGGAACGCTCTGGGTCATCATCATCACGACTCAATTCATCTTCCAAACCACACTTCCGATCTTTATACCCCGTCAGGACAACCATATAACACCGATCTCGGCTGATCAGGCCTGATCAGGCCTGATCAGGCCTTGCCACGTCATCTTCGGACCAACCAAAAGTTCACATCACTCACACAACCCGTCACTCCACATGCCGATCTTCATTCCTCATCTGATCTTCATTGCTCGGGCATGACAAGCCGATCAGGCCGTAACTTCGTATCATAGTCAGCTTCAACCACTATACCATTCAGAGATCGGCTGGTCACCTGCCCTTGATACGTCATGTCACCAGTCACTCTTTCTTATTTCATCCACGTGAACTCCACTTAGTGACTGTAATACCGATCGTGATCGTGATCTCCATCATTCCGCCAGTGCCTGGGACTGGGCTTAACGACCATACTTGGCTGATTTCTCCACGCCGTGAATATCCGTTGGCCGTCACCTTTTCTTCTTAATCGTGATCAACCTTTTCCCACCCATCAACCGTCATATGTTGATGGGTGTTCTATCGTCACCAATCAACGGCCATGTGTGGTCCACTTCAGTCCCAATATTTTCCGATCGCTTCACCACC
>MIQA02018908.1:0-10487 GCA_001887855.2 Sclerospora graminicola
TCCGTCCATACCATTAGTCGATGATTTCGGACGATACATTGGTTCCGTCGTAAATACATGACGGTACTGTTCCTCGTCCGAACTCAAACTCGACTGGCCACTTTCTTCCTCAGAACCTGAACAGTCTGATTCCTTCGCGATCATTCGAATCGCTCTGGCTGGTCGGGCTGCCGGTATCTTGCCCTGATCAGGGTGTGGCTTGGACCGGTACCGGTTCGATCCTACCTCAACCTTGGGCTGTCGACTCTTGGCCCGCTGCAACGTCCTTAGAGTCAGTTCCAGTTGTTCTGAGTCCTTTATACGGAGCAGGGTTAGCTGATCAGCCAGATCGCGATTATCCAGAGTCCCAATGAAGTGTTCGACATGTTCACGGGCTATGTCCGGGTGTCGTGGGTCCTTGATCGGCATTTTCGCGCGTAGACCAGCAACATTCAACCGATGTAAGTACTCGATCGGCGTCTCGTCGGATCTTTCTTCATGTGGTAGTACTGTCTAGCGACAGACACCCCCGAGTTGCAATATTGTTCTTCAAACTCTTCACACAAACGAGGCCACTTCAGACGCACTTCTCGACTTAGCTGTTTAAGCCAGTTCTTGGCCGGACCTTTCATTAGATCAGCGAAGATCAGGCATCTTTCAGCTTCCGGTGTCTTGTCCCTCAGGAAAGCTGACTTGGTCCGGCTTAACCAAGCCCTGGCCTGATCGTCATCCATATCTTTGCCGGTGAAATCTTTCAATTCCGAGATCGCAGACATTCGTACTCGGGTGATCGTTCCTGATTCACTGTCAAATGCCTGCGCGGAGGCCATATTCGCTCTACGAGGCATCTCAATGTCCAGATCATCTGGATCGAAATGTTGACTGATCTCGCCCTCTGACTCCATATCCACATCACTCCGTGGGGGTGATCGGTGAAATCGGTCTTGGTGATCGGCCTGGCATATCGAACGAACAATTCCGGCTGATCGGACTGATTCCATCTCCACGTCCACGGGTCTCTTGACCGGTTTCTCAGCGGACTGGTTCATGTTCGGTGCTGATCGCCATGGTTGCCCTTGTCCAGGTGTGTACTGAGGCAATCCATATTGTTCACCCGCAAATCGGTTCATCATTGTCGCGAACATAGCTTTTAATTGCTCTGGGACCTCCGGCATGTTGGTATGACCGGTGTTGGAGGTCGGATTGGCCTGTGGCACTTCCTGAGCATCTTCGAAACTATCGTCCGATCCGACTCTGCCAGGTTCCGGCTTTCTCTTCCTGTTCTGCGACTCGATCTTGGGGTCGATCTGCTTGATCCCTTTCGGGCCCAACGTCATACGTGTGATCCCAACCGAGGAGTCGGTGGATGCCGCTCCAGATTGTGATGACCATTGATATATCGACTCAATATCCATAGGATATTCAACCAACTGTGATCGGTACGAAGGATCCGCGATCGGCGACTGAGCCACTGGGTTCGCCCCTAGTAACGAGGCAAGGTGATCATACAGAGTTGTCATAGCCTCTCTGATCGTCTCTTGATCCAGATCGAATAGCATATTCGCGTCGAAGGCACCAGTAGTGAAGCCAACCTCGTCGATCTGCGCCAAGAGGTTCCTGATCAGATCAAGTTGACTGCCTGTGATCACCGGCCGAGTCGCTCGACCTTCAAGCTTCCCGATGATCTTAGGCTTAATGATCTTCATCACTGGGTTGGTAACCAGGAACTTGCGAAACTCTCGAAGATAGAACAGTCGTTCCACATCTTGAACAGCGGTCTTCTCGGCTGGTTCGATCTTCTCTTCGTCTTCCTCGAAGATCTTCGGTTTAGGTTTCACATATTTTTTAGGTGGATCACAATGATCCGCCCCCATGTTTTTTCTGTCTTTTCCATTTTCTTCTTATGCATAGGATCAAGGTTAACACCTCGATCCTTTCCTGGGTTATAGTCAACTTTACTATAACCCAGATCGGCCCCGATCGGGGCCATATGGGGAGTTGTTTCATCTTTAATCTCGACCTGACACTCCACCAGACCAGGTCGATCATCGCTTCCTTTAGAAATGGACAGCATCGGAGGCGATACGCCTTCCTCCAATGCACCCGAAAAAGTTTCCTCCACTTTGATTTTCACATCTTTTTTATCATCAAAGGAATCACGGTGATATCCTGAGTCACCAAGTGATCCGGGCACGCGCACCATTGTGGTGGAGCCGATTTCCAAATCCATGACCGAAGTCGTGGGGGGAATCCGGATACCCACTGGCCCGGACGACCAACTATCGGAGGGGGTACTCCGTCGATCCTGATCAGCATCGGAATCAGATGAATCACCACTGTGGTGACTGATCTAATCCTCCCGGTCATCTGGCCGGTCTTCATGCTCGTCAGGATCTATGTTTAACTTCATCTCACCTTGTGTACCCGTCGATCGGGGCTGATTACACTCACTTAGGTGGACTCGGTGACGAAAAGGATGATCTTGATCAGGTCGGAGGGCTTGACCTTCTCGAGACGGGGGGTGTCCTCGGGTGGAAATCTTCACCGGAGAACGGGTTGGGGTCGACACTTATTCAGTATCTAGGCACTGATCAGAAAAGTTCGTCTGATCAGGCCAGCCAATGAGAGAGAGATATAACGAAACCAAGAAAATGCGATCAATCCACGATCTTCCACAGTAATCCACAAACATTATCTCCACAAAACCTTTACCAATATTATTAACGTGTTCCAAACACGTGCGCGTTGAGGGTGAGGTTCGATCACCTAAAACAAACCCGTCGGGGGCCTTCCGGTAAGCCAAAATGCGTCGAAGCGCGTCTTAACCGGGAAATAGTTGAGCAAGAGGGGACTAATCAACCCTGTGCTCCCAATGACCGCTCACGTGGCGGCGCGACTCTTTGCTTTAGGGGAAAAATCTAAAACCTGTTATTATATATGCAATGTCCTATACCTGTGTACCATACATCAACTCATGCCTGACCTTTACTTCGAATCTATTTACTTCGTCGCACGGTTGCGTAACACCCTCTTGCCCATCCTGGCTGCACCTTCAAGCTGACCTGTACCGACTCTGCCCTGATCACGACCCGACTCTTCAAAAGATCTTCGACCCATCCTGATCTTCAACAAACGACCTTGAAAACACTTGAGACCTGCTCTTCAGCACTTGTTCACTTCGTATATAGTCCAACCAAACCGAGAACTTACTTGCCTTTGCATATCAACGCTGATCAGAGGCTGATCAGCCCTGATCACGATCGCCATAGTGATCGACCAAGTGATCAGCTAGTGATCAGGCTGATCAGCCCTTGATCACCTCGGGAATGCTCTGGGTCATCATCATCACGACTCAATTCATCTTCCAAACCACACTTCCGATCTTTATACCCCGTCAGGACAACCATACAACACCGATCTCGGCTGATCAGGCCTGATCAGGCCTTGCCACGTCATCTTCGGACCAACCAAAGGCTCTCGTCACTCACACAACCTGTCACTCCACATGGCCGATCTTCATTCCTCATCTGATCTTCATTGCTCGGGCATGACAGGCCGATCAGGCCGTAACTTCGTATCATGGTCAACTTCAACCACTATACCATTCAGAGGTCGGCTGGTCACCTGCCCTTGATACGTCATGTCAATAGTCACTCTTTTCTTATTTCATCCACGGGAACTCCACTTAGTGACTGTAGTACCGATCGTGATCGTGATCTCCATCATTCCGCCAGTGCCTGGGACTGGGCTTAACGACAAACTTGGCTGATTTCTCCACATCGTGAATATCCGTTGGCCACCACCTTTTCCTCTTAACCGTGATCAACCTTTTCCCACCCATCAACCGTCATATGTTGATGGGTGTTCCATCGTCACCAATCAACGGCCATGTGTCGTCCACTTCAGTCCCAATATTTTCCGATCGCTTCACCACATTTGCGAAAAACATTCTTATAAAAGACATTAGAGAAAAAACAAGTTACTCACCACTCACTCAGCGGTCCAATTTGCTAAAGACCATTAGTAGCAGCAAGAATAAGACCATAGGTAGAGCACATCGACATCATCTGCCTGCTCACGAACGCGCCACCACTATCACTTCGAATAATGTTAATCTTTGCACCCCATATTGGTTACCTTATATAAAACGGTCAACTGCCTCGTTCTTTGTTTCCAAGAAGTACGTGGTGACATAACGAGAATACTCATCAACCAACAGAACAATATACTTTGCTCCGCTATGCGACTGCGTCATCACTGGACCCATTACATCCATTTGCACTAGCTGAAAAATCGTTTCGGTCTCCACTTGTTTCGTTCCTTGAGGGAAATGCGCGACCTTTTGCTTCCTACGAAGCCAACCGCCGCATAAGTTTTCGCCCTTCACACTAACTTCCGGAAGTTCGTGATTATTTTTTGAAGGCGGCGATCGTTCTCGTAGTGTGTATGTCCAAGACGAGCGTGCCAAAGCTCCCACTGGCTCTGCTGACGATAAAATTGGCAGTCTTCTCGTTGCATCACACAAGATAGTCTGAGTTTCTATTACGTGGCATAGTGACTGTCAAGTTTTCACCCTTAAGCACGTCAAATCGACCTATTCCAAGAATCACATTTAGACCGCGATAGGTTAGTTTTGGAGTTGATAGGAGTCGGTCTAATTTCGGTATGTATAGGACATCGGACACAGTAATTTCGCGACCATCTATAGTGATCATCCTTGCATTTCCGACCCCAACTGCGTTTAATCAGGCACCGTCGGCAATGGGGCCTTGCAAAACAAAACAAAATCAGTCATATATGGCGTCATGTGTAATGAAGCGCCACTGTCAAGTACTTCTGATCATCCGCGGCCGCATGAACAATGCCTCTTCCCACGTTGTCGCTTCGTTGCTGCGGCAGCCCTTTTCAATATGACCCTTTTTTTACTTAAAACATTTCCCCTCAACGACTCGACCCTTGTCCTTCTCGCTGTCTATTTTTCTTCAGAAAAAATTGAGCTTTGAACGCCGCTTCAGTCTTCTCCTTATTGTTAACCTTCTCGTACGCCTTCAGTAGCTTTTCCTTTACGTCAATTAGCACCACTTTGCTGTCATTGTGTTCTTTTGTCCACTAACTGTGCAATAACTAAACTAATTTGAAATTTGTATGTGCCCTTTTGTCCAACAAGACGACGCCACAGAACTGCGCTAGTAACCAGGGGTGTGCGGTATCACGTTTCGGCACCGGTACAATAGTAGCGAGTCAGGTACCAAAATTTGTTGAGACTGGTTTCCTACCGATACGTAAAATTACCACGTCGGTACGGCTCACTACAGAAATTAACATGGCCGGTACTGGTATACATGTACCAAAATTAATAGCAAAATTGGGTTTGGTCGATATCACATACCGGTACTTGCACCAACATTGGACTGAATACCGGTAATTGGTACCGGTAGTTTGTACCGGACTTGACTTATAATTGATACCCGGTAGCTGCATAGACATTTTCTCCATTATACAAAAAGAGGGTTGCATGCATCCATGTAGAACTATTGCCGTTGCAAGACGACGGACAGAGGTGGGGGAGCAGTCGCGCTTTATTCATTAGTATCCTAGTAGATAGCTGTCAAAGGTTACCACAACTTGCTGTTTATTTTTCCTAACTTCTTCTCTCCAACATAAAAGACTGCTTTCATTAACAAAAAATGCTATATTAGGAAAAGTAACTACCATAATGCTCTCCTACTTCTTCTTTGGGGTCTAGTCATATCGCTAATATTTTTTGTTTAAACTTGCATACGTTTGGTCCTATTTATTCATGAAAACGTCTCCACATATATAATTGCTTATAAAACATAATGATAGCGGTGGTGGTGCTGACACTTCTTTGCTCAACATACTCGATAGTAAGCAGATCGAGATACTATTTCATTACCATTAGTTAATTGTCCACCTCCTTATCTTTTGCTTGAATGTCAAATGAAGCATTAACCAGGCCTTGCGACGCTACATAGATGGGGAGTGTAAAAAACTTCCGTGACCTGCTGAGAGCGCACTTACCAGGTTTAGCAAAGACGGGACTGTGACCTGACCCTATTTTGACCCGTATTAGACTCAACCAGTGAAGTATCATTATCATCTCTACGACTTTTTTTTCAGTATCTTGCAATGTCAATACTAGAGATACCGAGATAAAATATTCACTCTGGGTACCGATATAGTCGGTACTACAGTACTCTAATACCGATATTAGTATGGACGGTAAATAGTTGTTGTTCGATGTCTGTCTGTTTAGTCTCTTAACTATTAGCTACAATAAATTTCCTTAGAGCAAATTCTAAGCCTATCTCTGATCTACTAACATCCAGATATTCAGGGAGTGACGACTGGCGTAAATCATGTGATAGGTCCTGTATTCCTTCTTGCAAATATTCGAGACCGATTTGTAGTTTTATCCCACGCAACCTTGTATCGGTTAAGCCTTTATCGTAATAGGCCACCGCTAAAATCTGTGCCATGATTTTAGACCACACCAGTTGTAGATGTTCTTGCGCTGACCTGTTAACTCCCTTGGGCACCTTTTCATTTCGTAAAAGCTACAGCCACGTAAGCCCAATCGAGCAGATTGCCCACCAGTCTGTCCAGTTCGCGACTGCATGCTTCTGCTTGATAACCGCATCTAGATCTTAATCTGTCCATCATTGACTCCGATTTTGGTGGAGCTATTCTGGCGGAAAAATGACGTTGGGACTGAGATATCCCCGTATCAGTCGCCCACCATCCATTCCAACAGCTAAGTAGCCTAAACCAAAACTGCTTGGCTCTGCTGCACCCCCACACTATATGTGTGACCCCTTTTCCAGGTGAAACGCAATGATCATCCATTGCACCCCCTCCTTGTGTTGTATATCCATCGTAATAGATATTTAGTTGGAACGTAGCCGACACCATATTTGATAATCCGATAACAGATTATTATGACTCCACACCTTCGCTGACGATTGATCTTGAATAAATTCATTCCACTCCGCTTCTCCACGCTTTTGGTCCATTTACGTTAAATCCGCGGTAGTAATCCAATCAATGATCGGTAATAACTCGATAGGTCCGGCGAATCCACTGTTTAATCGACTTAATTTTTACCCCTTCCTTGACTGCCCAAAGAAAGTTGTGTATACTCGGGTGCGCGGCAAACACTAGATCCCGTGTTTCCGCCTCGTCCTCAGAAAAAACCGCTGTCGCCCTCTCGATAGTAATCTTTAGTTTCAATGCTGTACCATCCCAGTAAATACCATCCTCCCGTTGGTGTAAAGCCCATTCGTGTCCTGTTCTTCTGCAAACGCCCACTACTCTTTTAGGTCTGTCTACTGTCCAAACCACTTCAGCCCATCTGTCTGGAGTATGTAGTAACTTGAGTTACCCCGCCGTTCCAATGTTATCTCCAATCGAAACTCTCGGTGAACAAAGAATATTGGCCAAGCCACCTGCCTACGTTAGCTCGTGAATGTCCGCGTATTCCGTTACTCATGGCCTTCCAGTGGAATCTGCTCTGCGATGGCCGCTTAATTTTGAGTTCCGAATGTTAATCCTCGGCAAACGATCATATTTAAGCGGTGATAGACAACCTGTCGACTATAGATCCGTATGTATCAAACGTCTGTATAATACACTGTATTATACAGACGTATTATACAGCATTTAAAATACATACGTATTTAACGTATTTTTTTCTTTTCGTGCTAGATAGACAGGAATCGACTGTAAGGTTTGAAGTGTAAACCCATTCTACACCCCTAGGACACCCTAAACTAGCGTAGAAATAGCTTTTATAGAGTATTAAGCCCAAGTATTACAAGAGGTAAGATGAAATGATAAACACATACTTATGTGTTTATCATTTCATCTGTTTGATATCACTCACTACTTTAAACAATACTTTAATTCTACTTAGAAGGACAAATCACTTCATTCAAACAACATTAAATATTAAGATATGCAGATTTGTACTGATAACCTTTTTCAACTCACAATTTCACCACAACTGAACTGCCTCCGCTAAAATGCATGCCCTTCATCCTCTTTTTGTCGATGGATGGGCTTCCCTCTCTTCTTTTTATCCGTTCTAATGGGTTACTACGGCAGTAATAAGCACCACAACATGTCCTATCATAGGACATGTTGTGGACTATCACAAAACCAGATGACCGGTGAATTACCAACAATACAGATTGTCGTGTCCAATTTGATCCGTGTGTCCCACTTAACCCGACTTTTATGGTAATTTAGTACTGTATTAATACTGTATTATTCACTGTGTCGAACCTCAAACGACCCTTCGGTTATCCATAGGTTATTAAACCACTGGAACGTACCCCAAAATGGTATGAGAGCCTCCGGCCCCAGCGTGTACCAGGTGATCTCATCTTACCGACCTCGGTTGGTGCAGTGGTTAAGGCCCTGCCCCCGGGACCGGGAGATTGCGGGTTCGAGTCCCACTAGGGGCGAAAATCCAAAGTCGAACCAACTTGGTTGGGTTGTAAGTATAATGAGACGCATTCAACCAGGTGATCTCATATATGTCCGCATATACCTCCATGAAGTCGCCGGATTGGAGTACCGTCGCTGGGTTGATAGACTGTGTTCCGCACTGTTTCCGTAACTGCCCTAAATGAGATTTACCGTACCTGTCTAACTGAATCTGTTCCACCTTAGTAGGTCCCAGAGACTGCGCTAGGTGTTGATTTACTCGTGAGACATGCTGGCCGCCGCCCCTTCTTGTCCTTGGTCTGCTTGCACTACATGGAGACACCCATAAGCTAGTAGCATTTGGCTCAAATAAGGGACACCAATTTCTCCAGGCTTGCGTGTATCTATCGCTGGACTCTAAAAGCCACATCGTTGCCTCCTTAACCGCTAATGTGTGTATCGCCACCGGTATCGATATCAGACCGAGCCCTCCTACCTTCTTGGGAATAAACAAAAGGTGGGTCGATATTTTGTGCCGGCTGGGTTCGGCGAGGTTTGTTTTCTCCAGAGAAATTGCTTTTGGAGATGAATGAGCTCCCTATAAGTGTTATCATCCGGCTCGAAAATCTTTGCTGTGAAAAGGATAGCCGGTAACACTATCGCGTTAAAGAAGGTGACTCGTTCCACCACTGATGTGTTGCACTTGGTGGCCGTTAATAATTTTTAACGCCCGAATACGTCCCGCCCAGTTGATCTCTGGCAAATTCTTCTTACCAATTTGATACCCGAGGTATCTGATAGTTTCACTGTCCGAATTCCACACCAAGAATCCAGGTGATGAGTTGTCTCAAGGAAGAGAATATGGCTTTTTGCAAGTTGCATTTTCAACCCTGAAATACTCCCAAATCGCTCCAGTATTGTTAATGCCGTAGATACTTGCCCTCCTTTTGTAAAAAAAGAACGTTGAATCATCAACAAACGCCGAGAATTTGTGCGTCCGTTCTGAAGTATCTCTACTAATCGAAAAGCCTTGTGTTTGTGGTTCCTGCCGTATAGCCATACCTAGCGGCTCAACGGCTAATATAAACAGGAAAGGGGCCAAAATGGCATCCCTGTCTGATCCCCGATACTATTCCAATGGTTTTGAGAGTTGACTATTAACGAGAAATCGTGCGGTCGTTCCATTGTGAAGTACCCGCATCAAGGATATGAACCTTGTAGAGAAGCCGAACTTGGTTAAAGTGTTCATTAAATAATGTCGATCCACTGTGTCGTAAGCCTTCGCGGAATCAATCAATAAAGACAAAACAGAATTCAACAGTAGTGGAAAAAAAAAATCCACTACTGTTGAATTCTGTTTTGTCTTCTGTGTTTGTCATTTGTCGTAATATTGACATCATCATCACCACAGCTCTATCCAACCTGAGTCCCCATTAAATCTGCCAACAAACCGCTGTAGTCGTAGTGCTATAATCTTCGCGAGATCTTTTAACTGGTCTGTAGCAGGGAGATGAGCCTGTAGTCCATCGCGTTCGTGGAGTCTCCTTTCTTCATCAAAGGGATAATTACTGCCTCCAAAAAGGAGGCTGGCGGAGGTGTCTCTTGCAAGATGCCATTATATACATCAAAATCCGGAATTAAGTCTGCTGCGAAATCTTTGTAGAAGTCATTGTTGAGTCCGTCCGGGCCGCCTGCCTTCCGCCTTTCCAGCCTCCGTATCGCGTACTGAATATCATCAGCTGAAATCGGCGCCATTAGCATTTCATTTTCCACTCCCGAAACTTGTCTATCGTTCCAATTTGCGACGAGAGACAGGAGCTTACTCTCTACATCCTCCTTCCGAACAGGTCTGTGACTTCTCCCCAAGAGCGCTTTCCAAACCCATGCAAACTTGTCCGGAATGTCAGTCTCTGTTGTCTGGTCATACAGTGGATCCTCAGTTTTGATAGCTGTCACACGTTGGTCACTTTCCCAAGTTGCTGTGCGTTGAAAAAGCCAACGGATATTTTCGTTAGATTGACGAAGTCTCTTAGCTACCCTTACCTGATTAACTTTTGCAA
>MIQA02018910.1:0-15750 GCA_001887855.2 Sclerospora graminicola
AGGGGCATCCCTCTGTTGATGCAAAAAACTTCAACAACCAGTAGGGGCGGAGTACCCTACTGAAAGGGTTAATTCACATGCCGATATCGGGCATGTGAGGATAATAGCCCCAGACGGGACTATGTCTAAAAAGGTACAGGGTGAATGGAAACCTCTCATCACCCTAGAGGTTAAGCCGCATGGAAACAATGTCCCCATGTGTGGCAGAGTCATTCAACAAAAATCAGGAATAAGTGGTCCACATACGGCTGCTGATTGGTGGCTGTGGGAACACCCATCAAGGCAGAACCGTTGATGGGTGGGACAGATTGGTTCCACTCGGAATGGTACATAAGTGATAACGCGCTATAGTAAAACGTGGAGAAAACCAAGATGATGCCGTTGTCACTGTGCTGGAGCCGATTTCCAAATCCATGACCGAAGTCGTGGGTGGAATCCGGATACCCACTGGCCCGGACGACCAACTATCGGAGGAGGTACTCCGTCGATCCTGATCAGCATCAGAATCAGATGAATCACCACTATGGTGACTGATCTGATCCTCCCGGTCATCTGACCGGTCGTCATGCGCGTCAGGATCTATGTTCAACTTCATCTCACCTTGTGTACCCGTTGATCGGGGTGGTTACACTCACTCAGGTGGACTCGGTGACGAAAACGATGATATTGATCAGGTCGGAGGGGATGACCTTCTCGAGACGGGGGGTGTCCTCGGGTGGAAATCTTCACCGGAGAACGGGTTGGGGTCGACACTTATTCAGTATCTAGGCACTGATCAGGAAAGTTCGTCTGATCAGGCCAGCCAATGAGAGAGAGAGAAAACGAAACCAAGAAAATGCGATCAATCCACGATCTTCCACAGTAATCCACAAACGTTATCTCCACAAAACCTTTACCAATATTATTAACGTGTTCCAAACACGTGCGCGTTGAGGGTGAGGTTAGATCACCTAAAACAAACCCGTCGGGGGCCTTCCGGTAAGCCAAAATGCATCTAAGCGCGTCCTAACCGGGAAATAGTTGAGCAAGAGGGGACTAATCAACCCTGTGCTCCCAATGACCGCACACGTGGCGGAGCGACTCTTTGCTTTAGGGGGAAAATCTAAACCCGTTATTATATATGCAATGTCCTATACATGTGTACCATACATCAACTCATGCCTGACCTTTACTTCGAAAATATTTACTTCGTCGCACGGTTGCGTAACACCCTCTTGCCCATCCTGGCTGCACCTTCAAGCTGATCTGTACCGCTTCTGCCCTGATCACGACCCGACTCTTCAAAAGATCTTCGACCCATCCTGATCTTCAACAAACGACTTGAGACCTGCTCTTCAGCACTTGTTCACTTCGTATATAGTCCGACCAGACCGAGAACTTACTTGCCCTTGCATATCAACGCTGATCAGAGGCTGATCACCCCTGATCACGATCGCCATAGTGATCGACCGAGTGATCAGGTGGTGATCAGGCTGATCAGCCCTTGATCACCTCGGGAACGCTCTGGGTCATCATCCTCACGACTCAATTCATCTTCTAAACCACACTTCCGATCTTTATACCCCGTCAGGACAACCATACAACACCGATCTCGGCTGATCAGGCCTTGCCACGTCATCTTCGGACCAACCAAAGGTTCACATCACTCATACAACCTGTTAATCCACCTGCCCGATCTTCATTCCTCATTTGATCTTCATTCTTCGGGCATGACAGGCCGATCAGGCCGTAACTTCGTACCATAGTCAGCTTCAACCACTATACCATTCAGAGATCGGCTGGTCACCTGCCCTTGGTATGTCATGTCAACAGTCACTATTTCTTATTACATCCACGGGAACTCCACTTAATGACTGTGATAACGATCGTGATCGTGATCTCCATCATTCCGCCAGTGCCTGGGACTGGGCTTAACGACCATACTTGGCTGATTCCTCCACGCCGTGAATATCCGTTGGCCACCACCTTTTCTTCTTAGTCGTGATCAACCTTTTCCCACCCATCAACCGTCATATGTTGATGGGTGTTTTATCGTCACCAATCAACGGCCATGTGTGGTCCACTTCAGTCCCAATATTTTCCGATCGCTTTACCACACAATGAATACAGGAGATCCATTTTCATCGCGCTGTTGCACAAATAGACAAGGATCAGCGCGACACTGCTGAAATCCCATTTCAACAAATACTAATCGAATAGTCTTGTACCAAACTGCATCTGCCTGCTTCAGGCCGTAAAGACTTCGATGAAGCTTGCAAGCAAATCCATTTTGAGCTGAAACTCTTTCAGGCAAACTCTTGTGCACTTCTTCATCAGGAAGACCATTCAAGAAAGCAGTCTCGATATCAAACTGCCTTATTTTAAGTCGCATATTGCAGGAAACTGCAAAAAAGACTCGAATACTCTTTTCACTTGCCACAGGCGAATACGTGTTGTAGTAACCCACACCTTGTGTCTGTAGACATCCCAACGGGACCAGCCTCGCCTTGAACCGCACAATATTTCCATGTGCATCAAACTTGTGAACAAAAACCCATTAACATCCAATTACTTTCGCACCTTGTGGTCGTCTGAGTAGATCCCATGTGTGATTTCGTACATGTGCATGGATTTCTTGACGAATTGCTGCATTGCCTCTGCATAGCTCATCGGTACATCACTCGCGGCTAAAGCAATATCATAGCTGTCCAGACGCGGGCGTTTTGGATCAGGTTCTTCCTTTCTACTCTCAGTTGGTACATTTTCGTGAGGATGATCAGCTAGTAGAAGTATTCCCGCCGAGTTGCTCGAGCTATTAGCATTAACATCGCTTGTTGATAATCGATTGTGCTCGGTACGCAGTGCCCGTCCATGTTTAGCACCGCCAGTAAATACCAGTCGATTTTCATCAGCCCTTGAGCAAGCACTATGAGGAAGTGTAGTGTGATATCTCAATATTGCTCTGTTTGAGAAGATTGAATTTTGGAATAATTGATTGTGACTGGTTTGTTTCAATTGTAGATGTCCTCGGTACCGAAAATATTGTGGTGTTCTCCCCCTCAAATGAAACGATACCATTGGAAAGCTGGTTTGCAGCAGTACGCGAAATCATCGTACGGTCATCATCTACTTTCATTGCTGAACAGTTATTTCCTGATTCATCAATATCCATCTTTTCTTGTGTCAGCTGCATCCTTTCGGATTGGAAGAGAAATTTCCTCGTCAATATCGCAACCACGTGTAGCGTAGACATCATCATGTTGGTCTGATGTAGTGACGTCATAGTAGGTTTCCACTGGTCTCTCATCTAACGTAACAGTGCGAGTCTTCACAAGCCGTTGGTCTACCAAGTCCCAGACTCGGTATGCCTTCGATGCATCTGCGTAGCCAAGAAAAATACACGGGTTCGCCTTCGCATCCCATTTCGATCGCTTGCTTTTGTCGACGTGTAGATATCCTCGAGATCCAAAAACACGTAAGTAATCTAGCACAGGACGAGAGCCTGTTAAAACTTCATACGGACTTTTATCACGGCAAACAGTTTTCATAATCCTGTTAACAATATGCGCTGCAGGCATAACAGCTTCACCCACCAGTAGCGGTCCGCGGCTTTGTAGTGAATCATCGAGCGGGTCATTTCGGTCAAGGTCCGGTTCATACGCTCGGCCAACCCATTTTGTTAAGGGGGGTAGTCTGGTGCACAATTTCATTCGATAAGCAAAACTTGTTGAACTTCTTGTTAGATTACTCGCTCCCATTGTCACTCCTGGTGCACTTCAGCTTAAAACCAGTCTGGTTCTCTATAAGAGCCTTAAATTCACAAAATCGTTCAAATACTACGCCTTCGAAGAAAGCAATTACACGTACACAAATCGGCTGTAATCATCAATAAATGTGAGTATATACTGGGCACCGCCCTTGGATTTCGTCTTCATGGGGCCCATCAGATCAGTATGAACTAACTCCATAGGTGATTGGGTCCTCCCCACGCTGCAAGATTGTCTTGAAAATGGTCTGATCGTCCTTTTTTCTTGTGCGCATCCATCACACATTGCAATTTTGTACCCATCGGCTTGGGCATCATCTACCACATGATTGGCTAATCTTTTATCTTTGAGAACAAATCATGACCTAAAAGAGCATGCAATAAAAGAATTTTACTAGAATCCGGTATTTTGACGACTGCTTGAGCTGCTTGACTTGGCTCTTGTTGCACTACATACCACGTAAACAATTTCCCGTTGCGATTAATTACATCAATAGCATTTTCATCAACTAAAAGAATTGCACGATCAGTTTCAAACTGAACAACCACACCATGTGCCGTGAGGGCTGGCACAGACACCAACTTTCTATCCAGTTTTGGCACAAATAATACATCAGTGAACTTAATCTTCTTGGGCATCATCTACCACATGATTGGCTAATCTTTTATCTTTGAGAACGAAACATGACCTATAAAGAGCATGCAATAAAAGAATTTTTACTAGAAACGTATTTTGACGACCTGCTTGAGCTGCTTTGACTTGGCTCTTGTTGACTACATACCACGTAAACAATTTCCCGTTGCGATTAATTACATCAATAGCATTTGTAGGAAAATGACTCGATACCCTTATCGCCCTTACAAGCGCGGACGTGCTCAAGCCGGTAAGAGCTTCTGAACAATCCAATGTGTATCCCCAGCTGCAGCCGGTTAGGGCTGTCAGGTGGTGTCAATTCACGTGTGTACGGCTAGCGGCCTGACGTGTTAGTGTCAGCCGCGAGGAAGTCGCTCAAGTCCGAAGTGTTGTTAACACGTGTTCGTTAAAATTGAAAGTAATATTATAAAAAGTTAAAACCTTAATAAAAAGATTCCTAACTTGAAGTTTGTATGCATATGAATTCACGGTAGTTTTGCACATCGGAAATTTAGCAAAAAACTTTTCATAAAAACACTTGAATTTCCAACACTCCTTCCAAAACAACCGAGAGTTCAATCCGAAATAAAATCCCATGATGTCGTATCCATCAATAATCAACATCAATCATCGTCAATTCTTTACAGCACCATTGACTTACATCAATCCACTCTAAATCTTAATCCTTCAATCCTTGGTGCACTTCAACGCTTTCGCTAGTAAATCCATAACGGTATATGCGTCTTCGTTTCCACAATGAATTCCGGGAAAACCTCCTTCAAACGCCACGCATCTCTTCCGTCGACTGCATCAGTAATAAAGTCTGCTTCATAACCACTGCGAAAATCTCCTTCGACCTTTATGTTTGACATTTCATTCACATTCCATGCTTGTTTGAAAACCATCACTTGCCTTTTGTCGCGATCGCGAGGTTCCATCAAATTAATCGCATTCTCCACATGTATCTCTTTCAATCCATCTGCCAATTTCTGCGAAACTTCCACTTTCCTTTTCCACGCCTGCGCTTCATTCTTCGTAATGTCCCGAGAAACAGTTACTTCTTCCATCTCTTGATTCCGGGTATCATATCCACAATCTTCATCTCTATCAGCATGTCCTTGGTCAACGTTCGCGGCAACCCGTTGTCCAACCACGTCGATTTCTTTGCTCGCTTGCTGTCCCGACTTAACAACTGTCTTCGAGTCCCAAATATGCTGTGTTGCTCTTAGACGTGGTATTCCTTTATCCTGGTATCCCGAATACACGTGACTATCTCCATAATCTATCGAAACATCGACAATAAATTGTTTTTCCTGACATACGACCGATTCTTCACGTAAATCATTTATATTATAAGCTTGGGTACATCCACCACCACTTCCTCGAGAAAAACTGTTCGATCTTGTCGTTTTCACTGAATTCTTCACAATCCGACCATGCTCGTCAGTCATTAAATCACAAACTAACGGTACACTCGTCCAAGCAGTCGCGCTTGACTTGATCACTTGATCCGCTAGTTGAAATTCCCTCGCAGCCCGAAAGAGACTTGTCCCTTTCCCCGAACTTCCGAGGAATACCTCGTGTTCTCCAACGTTAGCCAATTCATCCATCAACACTTGATTTTCACGTCCTCTCGCTTGTAACTTGTAGATATCAACCACCATCTCTGGACGCTGATGGTCCTTAAAACTCAAACTTTCCTTTTGATCCGAAATCGCATCTTTCGACTTCTCCGTTACGCATTGATACCAGTTCTCCGACCACTTGAGCATCTCAACCTGGTGCTCGCCATTGAGAATGCGCTGTTTCCGCCGCATAATCTGCTCTTCTTGATCAACCACACGTCGTGCAAAGTGTTGCTCGCGTTTCTGAAGATCCGCCACCCGGACCGCTTTCTTCACGAGTCGATTCGCTTCGACCTTTTTCCGATTCGAGTGGACATGCAAAGAATCGAAGACCCAATTCCCCGCTTCGTTCATAATTTGCCGTTTCTTTTCTTCCTGTTTCGTCTCTTCGTCGGCTAGAAGCTTGGTTTCCGTATCGATTAACATATGGAATTGCGTAATCTTGCGCTCTTCTTTCGCAGCATTCTTGACCTCTTCTTCCAGGTTTTTAATATGCTGGTTCATGCGCTCCAACGGCGACGTGTAGAGCTTGTTTTCTGCTTCCAGCTGTGCCGCTTGATCGTCCAATTTCTTTTGAAACTGCGCACGGCGAGGTCGAACTTCATCCATAAACTCATCTCGCTCGTCCACTTGAGCATCGCCCCCTTCTTGATGCACGCGCTTGTTGCTGGCTTTTACCGCTTGCAACTCGCTCGCTCGTACCTTCATATCCGCTTTTAATTGATCCACATACTCGGGCGTAATAGTCAAAGAATGACGGGCTTCATCGAGCGTCTTCTTGCAATCTTCTCGGTGCTCATCGAACAATTTACAGTCTGCTTTGCGCTCGTCCGTAAGAGCTGCACGTTTAAAGAGCAACATGCGCTTGGATTTCTTCTGGCGATCCAATTGATCGCAAAATATCTCGGTCCGTTTCTTACCACGACTAATCCGCGCCGTATGTTCATCCAGCCGTGATTTCGTCGTATTGATTTGCGCCGTTTGCACCACACGCCATCCTTTCTCACACCCTTCATCCAGCACTTGATGGCATCTCCGACGCTGCGTAATCGACCGCGTATGCGCATGAAACTCCGTCTCGAGGGCCAAGTGATTCGTTTCAATCGTTTTCTCCTTCTTTTGCCAAGCTTCTTGGACTAGACGCACCGTTTTACTAGGAGCCATTGAATCTTCTTGCCCTCCAATATCTGGACTCCCTGCATCCTCCTTTTCCGCAACCTTTTCCTTCCTAGCGATCTCCGCTAATCGATCAGCCTCTTCCTTGCGAGCGATCTCCGCCAACCGATTATTCTCTTCCTTACGAGCGATTTCTACAAATCGATTAGCCGCTTCCGTTATAGCCATCATTTCCAAGCGAATAGCCGCTTTCTCACGATCAAATTCCTCAAAGCGAGCTATTCCAAATGGCTGACTCCAATTTCCAATGAAGGTACCGGTGTTCCCACTACTTCCCCGGCCAATGCCGTCCACGGCACTACCAAACGGCCCATGACTTTCTAGTGATTTTCTAAAATCACTCTTGTACGTTTCACACGATGACCGACGTGCCGACTCTCGCAAATGTGCTTCTTCTAACGCCGTTACGCGCTTTTCCAAACATATTGCCCTTTTCCAGAGCGAATCCCGCTCCATATTCTTGTCTCCTTCCATTTCCACGAGAAATACCAACGAGAAAATTAAACAAGAAAAAAACTTCGAAAACTACCCTTCCAAAACAAGGGGACTTTCCCGTAATCGAAAATAACCACAAGAGAACTTAACAAACTTAAAACTTCGGTCTTGAGCCCCGTAAACTTGGGCTCATAACCTGTTGGAAAATGACTCGATACCCTTATCGCCCTTACAAGCGCGGACGTGCTCAAGCCGGTAAGAGCTTCTGAACAATCCAATGTGTATCCCCAGCTGCAGCCGGTTAGGGCTGTCAGGTGGTGTCAATTCACGTGTGTACGGCTAGCGGCCTGACGTGTTAGTGTCAGCCGCGAGGAAGTCGCTCAAGTCCGAAGTGTTGTTAACACGTGTTCGTTAAAATTGAAAAGTAATATTATAAAAAGTTAAAACCTTAATAAAAAGATTCCTAACTTGAAGTTTGTATGCATATGAATTCACGGTAGTTTTGCACATCGGAAATTTAGCAAAAAACTTTTCATAAAAACACTTGAATTTCCAACAGCATTTTCATCAACTAAAAGAATTGCACGATCAGTTTCAAACTGAACAACCACACCATGTGCCGTGAGGGCTGGCACAGACACCAACTTTCTATCCAGTTTTGGCACAAATAATACATCAGTGAACTTAATCTTCCGCCCATTTTCGAGGGTGAAGCGCACCGAACTTTTTCCTCGCGCAGACAGCTGCTGACTATTAACTACCGGGATACAAATTGGTGTTGTCAACTCTTGGTACAAAATCAAGCCGAACTCCAGTCATGTGACAACTTGCACCTCTGTCAAGTAGCCGCGTTGCTTGTCGAGCTTTGGCATCACTAGTGGCCGAGAAAACAAATTTATCACCAGGCTTCTTGCTCTTCAAATCAGGGCAATCATTACGTTCGTGACCAACTCCATTACAGTGAAAGCATTTACCCCGAAAGATTATCTCGTTGATTCTGCTCGTTCGGCGCCCACGGCCACATCCGTTGCCCACTCTACTGCCTCTATGACCTTTGTGACTACGTCCACGACCACCGTGACTATTACGGTCTCGTATCAAAGCCTTGAACGTCTGCTCTTTTTCTTCTCGCTTCTTCAGGACCTCATGTTCACGACGCAGCATTTCCTTAGCGTCCAGTAGAGTTATCTTGTCATGAGCTTCAATAATGCGAACCATTGCATCATACTCAGGTGGTAAACTTCCGATTAAAATCACCAGTTTTCATCATCAGATATCTTTTCACCCACACCAGCCAGTCGAGAGCACAACTCATCAAATCGTACGATATGTTTCATCAAATCTTCTCCAGCACCCAACATAAATTCATGAAGTTCCTTTCGTAGTTTCACCCTATTGTGCAACGTCTGCTTCACGAAGAAAGACCAAGGCGTCTCCCACGTCTTGCACGCAGATTTTGAGTCCCGTATCATAGAGTGATACGTAGGGCTCAGCATTCTTGTCACTATAGCCATCGCCTTCATGTCGGCGGCTTTCCATTCCTGCGTTTTGCGTCGCGCTGCATCTTCTGGTTTCATATCAGTAACGAATTCCAAGAGCCCCTTCCTGGCCAGCTCCATGCGTGCATTAAATCCCCGCAAAAAGTAATGTTGTCGGTTAGTATTTCGTTCGGGTTGTAAATGTTTGGGCTCATAACCTTTAACTTCAATACTTGATCTCTGTGGCTCAAAATGGAAAGTGAATTAGAATTAGTTAGAAGCTATATACTATATTGTCCATCGATTGCGAGTTCAGACTTTTCTAGAAGCTTCGCCAAAAAAAAGTTTTCTCTTACTCACTTGTTGCGCTTGTGCTATGTACACGCTTAGTAACGTAGTGCAGTAATACCTCAACACAGCAATACCTCAACAGACTTTTTGCCACTGACTGCCAATTTTTGGATGCCCTTTTGTTTTAAGTTAGGTGGTCCTAACCAGCTCCTCTATTTTCGGGAAATCTTCCAAATCGCCTGTCATGTGAGAACCAGCGCCACTATCGAGCAGCCATGACACAGAAAATTTCTCCGCTGCTGCGGGAAATAGGAACTCTTCTTCACCAACTTGTCTTGTCCCTTACACGCAATCAATTAAGTTATGCTCGTGTTTACCACACTAAAAACACTTGCCTAGAAATTCTGCTTTGCTACCACGGTAATTGCTACCGCTTCAACCCCCACGACCATATCGGGAGCTACCACCTCCAGTCTCGCGCAACTTCTGGTTACCTCAATGTTTTTTTACTGGTAACTGGCTTGAAATGCTGTCTCTCGTTTCCCACTCTCCTTCAGTGTGGTGAATTCACGCCGTAACATTTCTTTCACTTCCAAAAGTGACAGTGTCATGTGCTTCAAAAATTTCACCATACCGTCATATTCTTGAGGAAGCCCTTAAAATTAAAAGGACAATTTGCTCATCTTCAGCTAGTGAATCTCCAACTGCTGCCAAGCGCAAACAAAAGTCATTAAATGCCATCAAATGATCCATGAGGTTGTACCCTTTTCACACCTCACAGTCATGAAGCTCTTTACGTAATTGCACACGATTGTGCAAATTCTGCATAAAAATCGCGAAGTATCTCCCAGCATGAGCGGCTGAAGTGGTCTCACGAACCATGATTTTGTGGTAAAGTGACTTATGAATTACAGTATCCGCTCTCACTTCCGGATTTTCAGAAATGATCAGTTAATATAGGCTATCCATTTTTAGAAGGAACAGCTTGTAATAGAGCAAATGTGTATTATTTCTGTTACTACTCACAAGACTATTGCCTTGCGCTAGATGACTATAATTAATCTGCTTGTTGGATCCGGATCCTTGGTGCATAATGCACCGTGGAGCCGCTAGCTAAAACGTTCACAAGGCCCGCACTTGATCGTTCAATTTCGTCCTATTGAATCGAGCAGCGATACTTTTTTTATAACACTTTTTATAGAACTGTATCACTAACACTGGCTGACATTGATCTACGAGCTCCCCAACAGGTCACTTATCGAAAACTGTTGCTTTTTCACCTTGAGACATAGCTACTGTTTGATTTAGCAAATGAATAATAGAGTGAGTACCACAGTAGTGGTACAAATCAATACACAATTTTCGGAAGCTTATGTTCTTTAATTCTACCAAGTTTGAAAAGAGATAATTTTTGGGCAGTTCCGGAAGTGGGAGCGGATACTGTAATGTGAAGTACTTTCCAAAGGGCGCATTCTGATTGGCAGAAATACGGACCAAGGGCGTTGGCACCGGATAGCCGCCGCCGAGCATACCTACAAGCGGCCGGACGGCGCCAGGCTTGGAATCAGGCCGGACGAACGTGACAAAGAGCGTGGATAGTTGGACTGGCGGGCTAAGCGGACGGGAAGACCGCGGACGTTGGACGGCCGAGTGGCAGATTGGTGGCGGATTGTTTGGAAAGTATGAGTGAAAGAAGCCTGAAGGAAGATGAGTGTTCTAGTGGATAACGGAGGCACCCGGATCGGATGAGAAGCTGCCCAGGAATTGCTAGCACCAGCGGCCAAGGGGCTCGGATGGATGGCCATCCGGCCGAGCCGGCCGGGTACAATGTACCAGCCGGGATGGTACCAGCTGGGTTCGGTGTACCGGCCGGGTTGGTACCATCTGGGGTTGGTGTACCGGCCAGGCGGGTACGCAAAGTCGGAGTTAACCGGGCTACTTCGGGTAAGGCACATGACTGGTCAGCTGGGTTATTTGGGGTAGGTTACACAAAAGGGAGTATTGGATATAGAAAAAATCAGTATACGTTTCGTTTTCTTAGGCACAAGTCGCTTTCATTGGTTCACAGCGGAGGGCTAACAAGGTCCCCTCTTGCTGTTATTGGTTTGCCCGGGGAAGGTTAAGTTAACCCACCGGAAGTCCCCTGACCGGGAGTCGCGGCGTCTTCGTATACTCACCTCAAGTCGCCCGTGTTTTGAACACGGTATTAAGTATTGGGAAGTGGTGATATTTTGGCCTTCTGTGGAAGAGTGTGGAGCTATATTTGGATTCCCCTTTACATACACGTTTGGATTCACCCTTCATTATTATTGGTTTAGCTGGGCGATTGATTATTCTCGGTCCAGCCGGCACTATACAAAGTTCAAGTGTATTGCCCAACGAGCTCCCCGGTGACGATTTCCGCCCAGGAGCTACCCCTAGTCCTACACCTCATCTCCCTATTGGACGGATTTACACTTTTCGCCCTAGGGTCCACCAGGAGAGCTAACCACCCAGTACTGACGGGTACACAAGGTGAGCTTTTAACATGCAACATTCGAGCAGTCGCGATCAAGCGGATGGAAGCGACCGATCCAGCCGGCCTCAAGCCGAATCGGGTCATGACTCGGATGGACGGAGTACCCCCTCCGGTAGTCAGTCGTCTGGGACCCCCGTGGGTGTTCGCGTCTCAGGAAGATTTTCTGAGAACGACTACACCACAATGGTGCGCGTGCCCGGATCTCTTGGTGACCCTGGATATCACCGCGAGTCCCTAGCGGGCGAAAGACCTAAACCTGTCAAATTTTTTGACGATGTTGTGTCGGGTGCATTGGGGGAAGGCATATCGCCCCCAATGCTGCTGAAGATGGAAGGATGCGATGGTCGCCTCGGATTGGGGGAGTTCGAGGTCGACATTAAAGAAGAAGTTACTCCCCTAGAGGCTCCGCCGGGGGTGGATTATGGTACTGTGCCGGATTACGGTACTATGCCGGATTACGGTACTGTGCCGGATTACGGTACTACTCACTGTAGTGCCGGCCGCTATACCCCGGCTGGAGCCGGATCGGATTATGGTGCAAGTCGCCATAGTCCGAGGAAGGATCATGGTTTCGACCATGATCCTAACAAACAAATGCATATTATGGATATAAAAGAAGAAAAAATTAAGGAAGAAGAAGCGGAAGTCGGATACGACCGGAGTGGGAAGCCGGCCGGATCGGGACCAAGTCGCGATCCGGCCCACCTACCCCTAAAGAGACCGGATTGGCAGGAATCGGATTATCCGACCCGCAAAGATAGGCCGCGTTTCGAAGAAGAAGAAGAAAAGCAGGACGGCCTATCAACGGATACAGACTTGGAGCGTGCTTTCCATCTTCACGAGTTGGGGCAGTTCTTGCGGACGGATAAGGTGCTGAAAATAACACGGCCGAAGATCATAGGCGGATTGAAAGGTCCCGTCTCTCCCCAACTCTCTCAGACGGCCACGTGTCCCTTATTAGAGGACTATTCGATCAACTCAAACAAGCCGGCATTAACACCGGCGTGTTTGATCCGAACGAGTTGTTTGATCTGAAGGTGGACAAGTTGAAGGAGGCGTCCAGCACACTGCACGACCGCTTGGTACCGCTAGTGGGCTGCTCGCCGCCGTCGAAGAAGATGACAGCTACGACTGGAGTGGCGCCGTCCACACCGCCGGCAACAAGCAGACCGGCCGGGATACACTCAGGTTCTTCGCAGTACGAGTCTGCCCCTTCGGAAGCGGACTCTTCCGATTCATCGGTGGGTATCACCCGCATGACGCTTGGCCCAAGGGGAGCAGCGCGTGTGGCGACGGCCATGAGGCTTGGAGGATGTGAGGATCCAGGTACGCCCGAGCGGAAGAACGCCAGCCAGTACAGCGTACAGGCCTGGCGGACGGCGACGGCGGATCCAGAACCGAAGAAGGAAGACGAAGACGCGGATGGGCAGATCAAGAAGGAATGTCAATCTGGCAGCCCGGCCGCCACTCAAGCCGCCCCTCAAGTCGCCCCCCAAGCCGCCCCTCAGGTGCCGGATCACCTGCAAAACATGTTCTCGGCGATGATGGAGCGATACTTGGAAGAGCAGCGTCGGTTGAGCGCCAGCCGCGGCAGTCCGAAGTCACCGGACCAGCCGTCTCGTCGGGGAACGCAGGCACCCGAGCCAGTCCAGTACTATGCGAGGGAGCCGAGTGACGAAGACATGGAGTCGGTGCAGTCCAAGCAGAGTGAACCCCATGCCGCCCCGCCGAGCCGCCAGACCGGTCGCCGGACCGGACGTCGGCCAACGAATAGGAAGCTGTCTCTCAGCGATGTGGATATGGAATCCGTCAAGTCGGCCAAGTACCATTACGGATCCGGATGACCTGGACCTGGGGATGGCCCGCCGAGCCCACATGGTCTCGGCCCAAGCGTTTGATTCGGATTCGGGAGCAATCACGAGGGTGCAAATATCGGCCACGTCCGAGCTAAAAGACTTCACCGGACGAGACACGGACGAGGACCAAGCCCGAGGATGGCTGAGCAAGACGAAGTCGGCATTTCTCAGAGACCGGACGTCGGACTATGAGAAATGCCTGATCTTTGGGGATTTGATGAAAGGCCCAGCGAAAAACTGGATTCAACAGCTCAGCCGGGAAATCCGAGGAAACTGGAGGGGATTGGCCGGTGCGTTCGAGGAACAATACTGTGGATCTGGAACATCGGCAGCGCGTCAATATTTCCACACCAAGAAACGGGCGGATGAGACCCCCCTGGAGTATCTCCATCGCTTAAATGTCGCTGGCATAAGGGCGGATATCCCGGTTAAAGAAGATGCCAGCCGGCCGGAAGCCGCTCGTGAACATGTGCATTTCATCAGCACGTTGGACGATCGGGAGCTGGCAGACCAGCTGGCGTTACTGCGGTTGAAGAACACCACGGAGCTGGAATTGACATTGCGCACCTACCTAAGAGCGAAGAAGCAACGCCCCAAGGCGGCAGTTGGAACCGGCCGTTTCAAGTCCCGATTAAACGCGGATCAAGGAGGCCGGCCGCCATCTACCAGGACGGCCCGAACCGTCCGCATGGTCGCCCGAGAGTCAGACGCGACCAGCTCGGAAGAGGAGTATCAGCGATCCGGGGGCGAGTCTGAGGAGGAACACTATCGGTACCTTTTCTCGGCAGAAGCCAGTCAGCCATCCAGGCTGCCAGCCGGGTCCGGTCAGCCGAAGGGCTTTCCGGCTCGAACTGACCAGGATTACCCCAGGCGCAAATGCACTCACTGTGGGTCCATCAAGCATGACGACCGGAGCTGTTGGAAGCGGCTGACCTGCAAGAAGTGCGAGAGGAAAGGACATCCGGCGGAACACTGCCTGTTTACGTGTAAGACTTGCGGGGAGGTGCACGAGGCGGAACTGTGCCCAATTGAAGAATTCTACAACCAGATGAAGAAATGGTACGTCCCGACCAAGCATGCTGGAATGCTGCCGCCCGGAGTGGAAAAGATGTTAAACTAGATCGCTCGCCAGGTTGGAATCTGGTTCGAGCCGAGCGGTCTAGTGTTAGTATATATGCATATGTCGGTAAAGAGGATAATCAAGAAGCAAAGCAAAGGATAACCGACAATACATGTAAGTTTGACGATTACGTCATCCGGTCCCCGGCCGGCACGGCTGACCCCTTCCTGGTGAGCAGTATACGGACGGATGAGTATTCCCGGTCTGAAGTGCGTATGGAATTGAACCTGTTACCCGGCGAGTCGCGAGGTTATTGGAAATATCATTCGCCGGATAAATGGTTCAAGCAAGCCAAGGCGGATGGAAAAATCAATAACCAGAAGGCTACCATGCTGTTCGACTCTGGCGCGGAAGTGTCTATCGTAGACACCACCTTTGCTCGTAAGGTGGGGTGTGAGATAGACGAGACGAAGCGGCAGGAATGTATCGGCATTGGAGAAAGTTCATACATGACCCAAGGAAGGACAAGAGTTAAGATTACGTTGGCTGGGTCTTTGGTGTATTACTTTACCGCCTGGGTAGGCAAGCTGGCCGGGCAGGATGCAATTCTGGGTATGGACTTTATGGTCCCGGCCGGCATACGGCTGGATTTATCGCATGGAACATTGACGTTGCCGGACGAGGTACAGATCCAGCTGGCCGGCCGGCGGCCCTTATATGGCGCCCACGTCCAGTTCCTCAGGTTAGGTCAGTTTGTAACGGTGCCAGTGGGAAAAGCGGTGGAAGTAATGTTACGACCACACGACAGGCGGAGTAAGTTATGGCTGACAAGGGGCGAGTGCTGGGTACCCTCGTTTGTTAAAGGGGTGGTCATCTCAACTCTATAAGCGTGACCAACATCTCTGAAAGGCCCCTCACCTTGTATGAAGACG
>MIQA02018911.1:0-15429 GCA_001887855.2 Sclerospora graminicola
TCAACTCGCGCGCGGTCTGAAAAGACTCGACCATCAAGACGCGGAGGTTCGTGACGTTTTGCTCTGAGAACACACACGGAGTGAGCGAGTGGAGAGACGAACCTAAATAGGCGAAAAGGTACTTACTCTGGATTTTGAAGGCAGCTATGGCCTTCTGGTTCAAAATGCGCTGTGAGTCCGACTGCTGTTGGAGGTGATCTCTCGCTTGGAGAAGGTCGGTCTTCTCACTTTCCAGTCGGCTAATGCGGTCTCGGGATTGGAAGGCGGCCAGCACCTCCCGGGCCCGGGATTCATCCGCTTGCTGACTAGCCAGCCGTGCGGTTACAGCCAACTTGGTGTTAGCCTGCTCTAGGCTAGCTACTTGAGTGGTTAGCGCAGCGACTTGAGCTTGCAGGGCAGCCTCGTAGGGCTGCCCTGGGCGACGCTCTAGGCCGGCCGGATGGGCATCCGGGCCTACGGCCGATGGCTGCGTATTGGCCGGGGAGTGGCCCGGCATGGGACCGATGGGTGCGCTGTCACGGTCGGACATAGGGGCGGTGAAAGTCAAAGTGTGGGAGATGTGGTGAGCGCGTGCCTCAACCGTTGTGCGGCTGCGACAAGGCTCAGGGGCGGCTGTGGTGAAGTGTTCCAGAAATTAACGGACTAATGATGATGGATGCCCGCACCGGATTGGCTGAAATGTCGCCCTTAGCCGGATGCCCGGACCGGTCAATAAGAAGACGCGATCTGGGAGCGGCCGGACGCACCTGCGAGCGGCCGGACGGCACCAGGCCTGGGATCAGGCCAGACGAACGTGATAGAAGGCATGAACAATCGAGCTAGCAGGCTAAGCAGACCGGAGGACCGCGGATGTTGGACGGCCGAGTGGCAGACTGGTGGCGGATTGTTTGTAAGGTATGAGTGAAGGGAGCCTGAAGGAAGATGAGTGTTCTAGTGGATGAAGGAGGCACCCGGATCGGATGAGAAGCTGCCAAGGAATTGCTAGCGCCAGCGGCCAAGGGGCTCGGATGGATGGCCATCCGGCCGTGCCGGCCGGGTACAATGTACCATCCGGACTGGTACCAGCTGGGTTCGGTGCACCGGCCGGGTTGGTACCATCTGGGCGTCTAAAAATGACGGTCCTGTCGTGCGCACGTCACTTACGTGTACGTTGTACCTGTTTTATGGTACAGGGGTGTGCACGTATCAAAAAGGGGGTGTGCACCTAGTGGATCCCTTATAATAATTGAAAAAAGACTTCACCCCCTGCATCAGGTCAGACAGCTGGTCTCTACACATAGTCCTTGATGTCAAAGGGCACATGAAATCACTTCTGGTGCCACATTCAGATACAAAGTTATGATCATGTTATTCGACATGAAAGAGACTGCAGTGCTGATAGATCGGATCATATTGTTTCAATTAGGCCCGACATTTGAGCATGCCTATGCTCTTGAAATGCTCAAAAGCATTGCGGAACTAATGCACGTGTTGAACGTGTATCACTTGTTCAAGAAAGATACCACAAGCGAAATATATCGAGTTTATTTCGAGGAAATTACTTAATGGGGCCGAAAAAAATGGGTTCAACCTTAATGTGCACGTATCAAAAAGGGGTGTGCACCTAGTGGCTCCCTTATTATAAATACTACTTCATTCCAGTTTTCATTATCTTATTTGCCCCTTTTCTTTTCTATTTGGATGACTTTATAGATAACATTTTTTAAATTAATTATAGTATGATCATATCTATTACCATAAATAAATGGTAATATTTCTTTATTTGTATAAATTAATAAATCTCCAGTCAGCGATAGAAATAACCACGTGATTCTCAACACTTGGAGTGTTTGATCATACTGCAGCTACACATCAACTGACTCACACGGGTTAATGACAGACACACTTGTTTTACGAAACGGAGCAAGTTCGACGATGTCACACGTCATCTACACACAGACATACGCACACCAAATACATGAGTTTACCTGATACTGGAAGTCGAGAAACGGCACGCTCGGCTGTGTTATGGAGACTGCTAGTGGCTTATCCAGGCGATTCTCCAGCGTAAGAGCATACCACACTGTGTACCAACGATATGTTTGAGGCTGCAGAGGATCAACGTCCATTGTTATCACCGTTCGACATTCAATTATTGCGCCAGAATCACACAGCACATACATCCTCTTCGTTGTAATGTTGTCCGTCAGTTACAATTTCAACACGATCTGGACGGACAAAAGCTTCACTTAGCTCTGAGAATACTTGCGATAACGCAAGCTTAGACGTAGACAGAATTGATAGAGTACCAGATATGTAGGTGTCTGTGAGTCTTCCAACCCGCAAGTTTAACGCCCACCCCTGAGATGCGACTGGCAGCCTTCGAGTCACGTGAGCGATCAAAATTGCCCAAAGGCGTCTTCCACACGTTCGTGCCACCCCAAGCGCCGACAGAAGATGTCGAAGACGTCGAACATTAGAGCGACGCAGACGACTTATAAACTCAAAATCTGATGTATTATTGCTTTACATTATCACTTTCGCTCGCTCTGTTTTCTTTGCATTCCTTTACTGGCGGAGCTAATGGCAATAAGATACATCCACTCGGTATAAGCACAGGCATAAATGTGATAGAGATGATCAATTCGTTTGAGCTAATGGATGCTGAACGAAAACTATGTGACGTCAAGCAGCACGTTCAATTGGTTTTCGTGTAAGTGTGTGGCTACTGTCCACACAGAAAAAGTATTTCTGCATAACTTCATCAATGCAAAGCTCAAAGAATAGTGAAATCAAAACAAACAAGCTATCATAGGAACAATTTAATGGCTGGAGGAGACGCTTTTAGGGCTTGAGAGTTAATGAAGGATATTGGCTCTGTTCAGGCCATGGAAAAGAGTGACTGGGTGTTATTAGACAACGTCAATATTTTGTAACTCGCCCGAGCCGGACCGTAAAAATTCGTTGATGGAAACTGATGGTGAGGCAAAGCTTTACTTGTGCTCCTCATTCAGTCGAGTGGCTCAAAAACACTTTGTCTTGCTTGTATTTGCTTGGCAAACGTAGCATCAAGTCCATCCAACCGTCCTCACATTATAGAAGGGGGTGCATTACCCCCACTGGTAAAGTCTATACAGGACAACAATGCCTCCCGTCTCGATGCTGTAAAGAGCTGAGTGTGCAACGACAGGTCTTGGCACGTCTTGGTGGCATTTATAAATCGTCATCAAGCCGTATTGTTGTCATCAAAGAAGGCGTGTTTGATCCTCTGGTGCTCATGACACGGTCAAATGAGCTCGACAATCAACGAAAAGTCACCGCCGCGTTCTGTGGCTTATCGTTGACGCTCGAAACTCAAAACTCGAGATATTTGAGCGAGCATTGCCTACAATTATCTTGCTCTCTCTCCGGTGATTCGTTCGTCGAGTAAAATGCATGTAGTTGTCTGGCCAACTTGATGGAGTTTCCTAAATTACACGATCCGTACGTGCTTGAGAATGGATTGGCACCGATGTTGGCATTATCCACGGTCACGAATCTTACTACACGCTCTCAAGCATACCGTTGTCTAGCTCATCTTACAGAAAGCAACATTGATGAACGAAGACGTTTTCCAGTCTCTAGTCGCAGCCCTCGGATTAAATCACCATCATGTGTGTCAATGATACGCTACAATCGCCGTGGTAAATTTGAGTGTTCAACGGGGACTTACACGGTCACCACGTACAAATCATCAAGGTGGAATAAAATTGCACTTCTAGTCGCATTAGCCCTAGGTTATCACCGTGATATCGAGGCACGACGCTGAGATGCTCTCGCTCTAGCAAACTTATCAGCGATCGAAGCCAACCATTCGCTTCTGATGGAGGCTGGTTGTTTATTAACGCTTGTGTCTTTGGCAAAGACGATTGATAGTTGGAGTCGGTAGTATGTGGCCTTTGCCTTGGCCAACTTTGCTTCGAATGAGCTAACTCACGCGGGATTGATCAAGGAGAATTGCCCGCAGTTTCTTATCACGTTAGCTTCTTCAGACGATACGAACGTATAAATCGAGCAGTTGCTGCGCTACGTGAACTAGGAGTGCGTGACTCGATTAAGGCCAAGATAGTGCAGGAAGGTGGACTCGAATCGCTCATGCTTCTCCTTCAATTCACCGCTTGATCATCGAAGAGAGTTCGTTGTTCTAGCTGAACTCCCTCTCTAGTGTGTTGAATGAAAAGATTTGTCAATATGCTGCGTTCGCACTCGTTCAAGTTGCAGAAAACGCAGCCTTTTGCGACCAAATGACTGAACAATGTGGCTCGAGTTTATTGGCATTCCCTGCCATACTCAAACTAAATTTAAAGTATCTTGCTCCTCACAGTATTTTGTGGCGGGTGTGGTCACCGCTGGGAGCCTGACGAGATTGACAACGTGCGCGTCTGCGCCGAATGCGGTGCCACGTTCCTACTCCAGCTTCCGCTTGTTGCAGCGCCAATTTCTTCGCCTCCCAGCGCCAATTTTGGCTATTCTTTGCAGTATTCGGTTCCACAATCGACTGCTACTACCCCGCGGTAGCCCAATCCATCACCAGCGCTGGAGAAGGTAAGTGGTTTGTAGTGACCCAGCAAACCCTTTTCCCACATCAACTCGAAACGCTGCAGCAATCATATTCTTCGTGAGGAGTAGCAAATGACCACGTTTGCTTTCCGTGACCCCTGTCTAAACAGCCTCCGTGGCAATCCTTCGAGAATGTGCATCAATTGGCGTCGGATTGTTACGGTCAGCATTCAGATGGTTCCGATTCAACAGAAGGTTGATGGACTTCTGTAGCCAACTTCTTCTCATAATCCAGCATCGTGATCTCAATATACAATGTCTCATGAACAAGTCTATCACGCGCTTCCACTTGGAAATATACGACTGTATATGCGGGTACTTTGGGCTACTAACGTTGTGAAATATCGAAGATAAGTACTGGGGGTCCGTGAACGTTGCTCTAGCTTGTCGGTTCTTGCGCAGGATCTGCCGCCACTCACCGTTATCCGGTAACGAGCGCTGGTTGTAATCGCTGGCTCCGTGCGTTTATTCTGCACAATTTTGATTGTCTCATTCACCTTGGTCACATTGTATCCTTTAATTCGTTCTTGGGGATTAGTACGGTTGCGCTCAATAGCTCTGGAGATCTCTAGTCTTGTGTTCAACGAGTTCATGTTGCGCGTACGCAAGACCTGTCAGATGTTGAGTCCAACACCATTTCCATCAGGTTCCTCATTCTCGTGTTCGGGCTTAAGGCTAACCGAAATATTAGTAAATAATTGGCTGATTGTGCTCCTAGACGAGGCCACAGCCTCCAAGTTGACCGAAGCTGGTGGCTCGATTGAATCTGCTGGTGTATTTGGCAAAGCATTATGGTTGTACGCGAGAGAAGCAGCAGGTGGGGCATACGGATCGTATGTACAAGTAGAAGGAGATGGTGTTGACAGGGAAGCTGATCGAGTAGAAGCGATCAGCTTCCGTGTCAACACCATCTGGTGGTTGTAGTTACACTCGCAGTAGAGAAGGGCGAACCTTGTCCAGAACCTGAAGGCGGTGCCGTATATGACGTTGAAGCCGTATCAAAGAGGTGTTCTTCGCCATTATTCGCAACTGGTGCAGCTGTAGCAGGACAGAATGCAACAGTGGAGTCACCGGTTTGCCATATTGTACACATTTGGTGCTGAAGTCTTTACAGGTGTTAAATATGACGTGAAATCTGGTGCCACCGAGCTGAACTTGGTGTGGAGCCGATTGAGTTGTAGCCAGCACCAGCAGTCGAACCAAATAGTGTATCGCGTAGCTGGACCTTGGCGTCGGGTTGCTGGAACTAATAGTCGACGGGTCTGAGTCTGGCGTCGTGTCGTGCGTCTCAGTGTCGGTACCAGTGCATTTCCATGCCCAGGAAACATCAAGAAAGTTGTAGTGTGGCAAACCGAGAGCCGTTGTGAGCTCACGAACGTTAATCGTGAGCTGGAGCTCACTTGATCTGTTCCATCGCACCGATAAAATTTTTGTCTCCTCCGCTTCTGCAGGCACTTCAGTACTTCTCATCTTGTCGATGTGACGCAGCTGACGAATCGTAGCATTGTCCGGTAAAGTCACCGCAGTACCATCCGTTTACGCGCATGAGTTACTACGAGGTGTGTGCGCGCGATCTCACCAAGCTTGACAGCTGGGTTTGACTAGAGAAAATTGTGTACTGCCTCGGTGGAATCGACCACACGCAAGCGCGCGACGTAAATCGGACATCACTGTTTTTCTCGATCGACAAAGACAAACATCTCACATATAAACGGACATGTCTCCTTTTTGCACCATGCGTAGTTCGCTTGCGCCATGAGTATTTTGTGTCGAAATTGGCCGGTGTTCAACGCGACAAGGGCCTTCTGAGGAGCGATTGCTTTGGGGCGCAAGTACACCGCGTCATTGACACGCTCCGTCTTCTGCTCATAACGGTAAAGCGCTCGCTGCGCCGTCTCGTTCACGAGATCCATCGGTTCTTCAATGGTCCACTCGAATAGATCACCACGGTTGGATACAGTCGTGCGGCTGGTCTCCTACCTTCACTTAGAGATCGTAAAACACCGCTATTCTTCTTCCTGCCGTTTTGGAAGCGTTTAGTCGCAGAATACCAGTTACAGGACCGGCTTTTGGTGTCGCTCGTCGTGGATATCGGCCTTTATCTAATTTGTACGGTCCACTATATCAGCTAAATAAATCATCGTTTACACTCCTTATTGAGGGTTTCATGACGTATTTATTTGTTAAGTACGGCTCACAAAAAAAGTCCCGATTTTGTCAAGTAGACCCCCTAACAAGCCAAGTTAGGAGGATCTGGACTACCCCGCGAAGAGTACTTAAGTACCAAGCCTAATTAATGAACCCGACGGGCACCAGCCCAGAGGTGGAAACCGTTCCCCCGGATAAGGATCCCGGGGGAGAGTTGAATCTCAGTAACGCACAAGCAGACAATAACGAGCTAGTGATAGATGAGATAGTGCAGGAATCGCAAATAAGCGAAGGGGAGGTGCTTGAAATGTCGTGCGATCAGGTAAATACCGGGTTGGAACACGATAGTAGTGAGAACGTGAGCAGCGGGGAGCCGGACACGGATAACCCCATGCCGGAACACCACACAGAATCAGCACCAAGTACTGAGTCGGATGTTAAGATGGAACAGCCCGCGGATGCAGAGGAAACACCGCCAGAGGCAGGGCTGCAAAGTATAAGCACGAGTTCGGAGGAGAAGGAACAAGAGGCAAAGCAGCCCGGACTACTACAAGGTAATGCAACCAACGGGGTAAAAAGTCGCTCAAATACACCCGATGAGTTGGCAGCGGCGTTGAAACAGGTGCTAGCTGATGCTTCACAGCGGAAACCAAGACAACAAACGTGGCTAGACCTAACCCAGGAGTTGTTCAAAGCGGTATATAAACACCCGAAGAAGAGAGAAGGAGGTAGTGGAAAGAAATCAGATAAGTGGCCTATACTATCGAAGGTTGAACAAGAACGACTAATCGATTTATTCGAGCTACTTGTAGTGACACACCAGCTGAACTGGCTCGTGTGGAAGCAGAAGGCAGTGGATGCGTGTTTCATAGCACGGAAATCCAACCAACCCCTGGAGACAACACTATCGAAACTGATCGGCACGTGCCAAGTGGAGGTAGCAGTGAAAGGGCAAAATGTACTGCAAGGTTGGCTGTCCAAGGTAACAGGAGACGTTAAGAAACCAAAGCTCGAAAAGATAAGTCAAGGGGATTTTAAGTTTAATCCTAACGTGTATTCAAAAGATCAGGTGGAAGCTTTAATAAGAGTGTGCAGGAAAGAGTGGCAGGGTCGGAAGGGCAAAAACTTTAGAGACGGCAGTGCAGAAGAGTGGATGATTGTACAAGGCCTTGCGGAAGGTACAATATTAACGCGCACCCTACCTCAGTTTTGCGTCAAATAATGACGTCGGAAGATCGGCTACGACTTATGATTACAATCAGAGTGCAAGTTGAAGGGTGTCTAACAATGGATATGACAGGGGAAGGGCGCATAAAAAAGGCGTTCCAAAGCACAAAAAGCATCCAAGAAAGCATTGCGACAGCAGCGACAGCGAGGGGTTTGGAAAACAAACGATTATGGGAAATGTTAGCGGAAGTTAAAGCGATTCGTTATTCTCCGTCCCAGCATAGTTTGGCATTTGCATTCCTGACGAGAGCAGTAGCGAAGCGTTTCGCTGATATACAAGTACCGTATCACAAGTCAGTTCACAGGCTATGGAACGTGCATGTACAGGAGCCAACAGACAAACCGATCTGGGATCGTCAGGAGCTTGGAGGAAGTAATAGTGGTGGGTTTAACTCGGACTACGCAATCACGGTGCGCAACATCACAAGTAATATCGATATCATGAAGTTTCACGGATTCTTGAAATCGAACATTCCACTGGAATTCTTTTTTGAAGAGTTGGATCAGGGGGGCCCGTTGTCTGCGACTTCACTGGACTGGAGTATAGTGGTAGAAGCAGGAGGTTGTCCGAAGGCTTTAAAGGAGGTACGTCGAATCATATGGTGTGGGTCGACATTAACTCTTGAACACCCAAGTTCACGAGGGAATAGGCACTGTCTGCGGTGTGGTGAGACCGGACACCAAATTAGGGGCTGTACCATGACGCAGCACAAATTAGTCACGGAACACTGCATTGTGGTGACGGTAGAGGAGGTTGAGGCACTGGAAGTGCCAGAGCCGACTTTCACCAGTATGGATGCTTTACGGACAGAGGTGCGTACTAATTGTATAGCACATGATGAGAAACGGGGCAAGAAAAGCAGCACCGACAAGGAACAATGTATCGACCAAAAGGAGACAGAGGCTAACGAGCCGAAAACCGGGGAGACCCCGGTGCGAGATGAGGAGGAGCCAGTCCAAGCAAAATCTGGAAATGTCAAGAGCGTCCAAGACGGGAAGGCTCAAAGTTCGAGTTCGAATGAATGGACCACAGTCTCGCGGGCTACAAAAGGACCACAAAAGAGAAAAGAAGGGGAAACCATAGGTATGCATATGCGAAATAATCTGAGTCAGGAAAAAAAAAGCCGCAGCAAAAGAGGCAATTGAAGTAGGTAAGGTAGATGAAACGGTAAGTAGGAATAATCAACTTCACTCCAAGGACGTGAATGAGGTCGAGAAGAGCAAAGATGACGAAACTGAGGACCAACCAGAGAAAGAGCCTTTAAGTACGGATGGACCAATACGGCCACAACAGCCAGAACACACTGGAAAATCCAAGCAAGGAAGATCGACGCCGAGAGATAGACAACGCGAAAATACGCAACTACTCATCGAGGAGGCACAAACGAAGAAGCGATTGGCGGAAATTCAACAAGTAATTACCGCAAAGGAAGGAGCAGTAGACCTGTTCCCATGGAAACAGTACCAACCAGAGCCTGAAACGGAATTGGCCTTGACGGATGCCTTAATAGCGATGGGATTACAGAGTGTCCCAACGCCGCCAACAGGTAATTGCCAGGTATATGGAATAGTACAAGCACTATACAACTCTGCAATGGTACAATGGCCGGAGCAACTGGAATCAGCAGCGAGAGCGTTAAAAAAGGGGTGCACGGCGAGAGGGTTGATGGACTTTGCGCAGAAATTCCCGGCCGGGCTCAGGAAGCAGACGTTGCGGAGTTTAGGTAGGGGATATGACCGAATTTCGGCGAAACAGTCGGAGATCGCGTTCAAGGAATACCTAGAGGAATTCGCGGCGAGCTCATCAGGATTAGATGACACGGTAAGTAGGACGGCTTGGGGAAGTAATGATACTTTGTCATGTATAGGCACGCTCTTACAACGTGAAATCATAGTCCTAAGTCGGGACCCAACCAATCAAAAAGTTGGAGCCATTCGGTATATTCCAGAAACTCGAGTGCACCAACGGAAACAGTATGCGACGTGTGGTGAATTTCCTATCACCCTAAGCAGTTGCGTCCAAATAGTGCGAACAAAAAAGGAAGCGGCCACAATAGATGAGGCTGATCTACCACTGATGCTTCATTATGAAAATGAACACTACCATGCTTACATTCACGGATGGAGGGGGAGTCCGCCACACAAGGATGAAACGAGGGCGTCCCAAGATGTGGAGATGGTAGATGACGAACAAGGGGAAGACAATAAAAGGGAGGACGAAAGAGCATTGGTTGTAGTGGAGGACGAGAAGGGCCAGTTGGCAGAACGGGACACGGATGAAAGGCACAGACACGATGCGTATAAAGAAGTAAGATATGTCTACCACGCGCAGGTAGACAGATTGTTCGGGATTGGCGGGAAGATGGCACGATCCCTGATTAGGTTTATCGTGGATACGGTGTCATACCTACCGATAGACGATCAACGCCGGTTACTACAAGTAGACCTAACAGACACAGCAGAGAGAAATTTCTTAGCGGACACGCTGGCAGTGGACCAACAGGTACTGTTAAATTGGTTTAATTTTACAAATAATGTCCTAATGCTAGAAGGAGGTTCGGCGTCTGGAGACGAAGAGATGTATACTTCAAGTCAAGACTCGGAATATTTGCCACCAGGACGGCATCAACACGGAATTAAAGCTCTAACTAATGGGGAAGGGGCTGGGCACGGTGCACAGGAAGAACGGATTACAGATGCAGAGAAGGAACGGCCGCTCAAGAAGAGAGCTCTAACTGAATCCTATGAGCAAGAAATCACCCAGACGGTTGGGGCAGATACACCGGTGGCAAGGGAGCTAATTGATGACTTCATGGGAGCTGACGATGGCGACGGCAGGACAGTTGAGGCAGCATCGGCGAAATCCTGGGCGAAAGTGTGGAACTCAATGGCGTCTATTTGGGAGAGCAAACATGGGGGCACGTTTCCTAAAGTGGATGCATCGCCATTGACCTGGATACGTGCAGTTCAAACAGATGGAGCTGCCATCATTCAACTGTTATCAACCTTTTCGCATCCCTACAAGTTACTGGAAAGGTTTGATGACGATACACTTGTGGAAATTACTAAGCCATGGTATAGGGAATGCTGGGAACGTCTCATAAAAGAAGGGCAGCAGCGGAAGACTGAAGGACTAAAGCCTGGCGATTTCATGCAATGGGAGCAACAAGTGGCAAGCGTACCGGATGAATCGCAAAGAGATGCCATACGTCACAGCGGGCAGGCATGGAGGCGGCTTAGAAAACACAAGCATGGGGGCGATCCGCTCTGGAAGTTGTGTGATCCACACAAAAAGAATTCATTTGTCAAGATATCTATGTGTGCGCATATCTATGGAGCGCAGATAGCGGCGCTCATCGGAGAAGACCTATTACCGGGAGATGACATATGGGTAAAATTACGGCGCCAGGAGGTAAGTACACAGCAGTCTCCCGGCTTCAAGGTGCTAATACGTCGGCTATTAAAAGATGACAAAAAAATTTGGAAGGAGATTGATTGTTATCTTAAGTCACAGAGTGCAGGTAGTCAAGATCGACCGGGTCAAGGGGGTACGATAAATTCTCCAGGCACCCAGGATCACCCGCTACTGTTGTACTAAGGGCAACGCACAGGGTGACAAAGAAATCCAACAATTGATGGACACAATGGATGCGTATAGTAAAGAGAAGACAGTAGAGGTCTGGGAATGGACCTCACACACACAAGCTTTCGATAGCCGGGCCAGAACGTTTTCTATCATTTCCCAGAATGTACGGGGATTTCCAAAGGCAACGAGAAGCACGTGGTTACAGGGATGGAGAATGCTACCGGCCAAAAAAAGACCGGTATGCATTCTATTACAGGAGACGCATATTACGTCTCGAGCAGAAGCGGCAGAACTAGCAACACTGTGGGAACGTATATGGGGATATAGGCACCCCTGTCGTCGACTGTCTCATTGGAGTATTAGCGAGAAAAGAAAGGGAGGAGTCGGGATACTGATTTTTCCGGAAGCGGCAGAGAATATGCGAGAGTGGAACGCGGCGCTCTGGACACCGAGGGAGATAGGGGTGGAATACGGAAGCTGGAAGATCTTGAATATTTATGCTCCTTCAGATGTTCCTACTAACCGGACATATTTTTTTCTAGGACTACAGAAATGGAAACTTAAAGACGAATCCAAGGTAATACTGGCCGGGGACTTTAACTGCGTTGAATCACCGATGCTTGACAGAAGAGGCAATCCTGGAACAGAGTTCAGCTGGAAGACTGAATGTCCTGAACTCTCCCGTATTATTGATTCATGTGACTTGATGGATGCGTCAACAGCTCAGTACTCAACTTGGGATTTGGAGAACTCGCACGTGCCACCAGATTTCACGTACTGGCGAGGAGAAAGCGCAAGCAGGATTGATTGCTTCTACATATCTGCAGCTCATTATGGTTGGATCCAAGAGGTGGTGGTACTACACCCGGTCGGGTTAACGGATCACGAGCAAGTGGAGCTTATATACTTTCCGAGCCTAGGGGGAAGTTTAAGGACATAGCAGCGCCACACAGAGTGCAATATCCCATTAAAAGAAGGGGTGGGAGAAATCTAAAGGACGAGATAATAGACCAGCAAGAGCAGACAAGGCAGGTGGCGACAGTTACAGCTGGAACGTGGGACAAGTTCATACAGACGTGGATCAAAGCGATTTCGACGATAAGAAAGAGGGAGGCTCAAAGACGGCGGAGAAAAGCGCGAGCTATAAACCAAGGCCTCTACGGTAAAGTACAGAGAGGAAACAGATGGGGCTTATACACCACAATGAATTAATTCGAGCATTGCGGTGGAGAAAAGGGCTGAAGTTGCGTAGATCTGTGGACGGAGTACGTTGGTTATTTCGCAGAACAGCGATATGGGAGCGTAATCATCGTGTTTCAACGATACATGTGGACAACGACCCTGGGAAACTACCAGAGATGAGTATACCGGATAAATTTGCACTGGTGTGGAAGCAAATCCTGGGAAAGAGTCACCGTGTGGTAAGTAGGAAGTCGTTGCGGTCTAACCTAAACAAATTTGTTCATTTTGATGAGGTGGAGAAGGTAACGGCTCAAGAAAACGACTTATTAATGGCGCCTATATTGGAGGAAGAAATCATGGGAGCAATTAAGAAGTTGGAACGTAGAAAGGCAGGGGGTCAAGACGGCCTCAACAGCGACTTTTACAAAGACTTTCGGGATGAGCTCTTGGAGGATCTACTAAGGGTATACAATGACATCATGAAAGGTGGTATACCGCCCACCTCTTTCAAGGAAGCAATCGTTATCCCGCTAAGAAAGAAAGGAGACTCCCCGGATGCGATGGACTATCGACCAATTTCGCTCCTTCAGACGAGCTATAAGCTTCTAGCGAAGATCTTGGCGCAGAGATTACAAAGTTTTCTTGGAAAGTTGATCGGGGATTCGCAACAAGGGTTTGTTAGAGGACGTAGAATGGATCGATCAGTGGTGATTATGCTCAATATTCTGCAAGGCGCTCGACAGGAGAATGATTCCTCACCTGATGATAGCCCAGGAGTCCTGTTACTTGACTTCGCAAAGGCGTATGACACAATTGATCGTGAGTATCTAATGGTCGTGTTGGAAAAGTTCGGGTTTTCTAGTGGTTTTATTGCTTTGATGAGAGCGTAGCACGACGGGACGACGGCGAGATTCCTCGTTAATGGAATGTTATCGGAAGCGATTGAAGTCAAGTCCGGTATTAGACAAGGATGCCCATTGGCTCCTCTGCTATTCATCTTAGCAGTGGAACCCTTAGGCCTAGCGATGACTCAACTTAAAGATTTGCAAGGGATTAACATTACAAGCAGCGAAGGTATCGTTTACGAACATAAATTCTCGGCGTTCGTGGATGATTCCACGATTTTCTTCAGACACGGATTTCAAGCGCAGGCGGCGTTAGAAGTGGTGCGGCAGTTTGGAGAATTGTCAGGCCTGAAAGTCCAACCTGCCAAATGTAAAGTGATATTTCTGGACAGTAAACCGGTATGTCTGAATTGGAAGAATATACCGGTATTACAAGAAGGAGAGACAACCCGGTACCTGGGATACCAGATTGGGATCGGAGACACAGGGAGAAGCAATTGGGAAGATAGGTTCAGGGCGATACAAAGACGATTACTCACGGCGGCACAGTGTGGTACGTCAGTACTTGAGCGTGTGACACTGTTCAATGCGATCGCTATCCCAGCAATCATTTTCACGGCGAAAATGTACACGCCGCCACATGATGTTCTACTCCGGTCGATTCACATGCAGAAACGCTTCATATGGAGGCATCAACTGACAGATGAACCGAGCAGACACAAGATGTCTCCAGCCCTGCTGTACACTCCAAGGTCGGTAGGGGGTTTGGGGTTAATTTCCATTCCCATTGCTATTCACACCTTACGGGTAAAAGAAGCGACGTGCTGGCTCATGGAGCTCGTGGATAAGTACGCGCAGGCGTGGAGGAATTGGGGAGGTTTATGTGCGGCGCATTACGGAAAAGCTTTGCTAACACCTGCGGATAGACGTATTGCACCTTTACAGAGAGAAGCGTGGACTACTCAAAAGAGGACAAAGGAACAGCTGAGACAAATGCTAGGCCCGGCGATGCAGGACATTGAGAGGATTCACAGGTACGTAAAACGGTGGATGCCCTTAATTTTAACAGATTGTGAAACACAGGGATCACACCCGAGCAAGGCAGTAATCCGAGGACAAGAAATCACCGTAACAGTCGATATTGACGCATGTGGTTGGCACAAATGTATGCCAAAACATATTCAGGCATTCTGGGGAACGTATTTATGGGCAGAAAACCCGTGGATTCGGGAAATCTCTGGGTTTGCAGTGCCAGGAATCAAATACGACCGAATACCGAGACACACCATCCAGGAGCTAAACATTAAAAGGATCAGCCAATCCAAGTTCCTTTGGAAGGTACAAGCGGAAACCAAGGGGCACACAAGAGCGAAAACACTACGCTGGCTGGCAATTATCATTCTTTGTTCGCCACGGGTAGGCATTGGGGAGACGATAGGACAACCACCGCCGATCGCAGTTTGGAATCCTGTTGGATCACTAGCGAAAGTCCAGTGGCATCAGGAATCACCACACATTGTAAGCGGTTTTTGCTCGGACACTGGTCGAGAGGTTCGGATTAAACAGCAACAGGATGGACTGTACTGGGAAAAATATGACTTGGCCAAGGACGAACAGGATCCAGATAATGATGGGAGGGTGGTCTTTGAGGCTAACCCACTTCTTCATGCGGTGCCGTGGATGGTACACGAAAAAACCCAGAGTCAGGCGGTGAGCTTTCGATTAAGGAGATCTTTCAAGGCACTTTATCAATGCTACGTGGCGAGACCATATCGGCGAATTGTGGATAAGTGGACGGCGAAATGTGCGAAGGACCGAGTAGCTTTCGATTGGCTTAAACAATCACCAGAAGGACTGTGGAAT
>MIQA02018914.1:0-12312 GCA_001887855.2 Sclerospora graminicola
GTACATTGTACCCGGCCGGCTCGGCCGGATAGCCACCCATCCACACCTCTCGGCCGCTGACGCTAGCAATCCCTTGGCAGCCTTTCCTACGATCCCGGTGCTTACTTCTTCCACTAGAACAATCCTCTTCCTTCAGGCTCCCTTCATTCCATCCTCACGAACAGTCCGCCATCTTGGCCGTCAAACCTCCATAGTCCTTCCGTCTGCTCAGCCCGCTTATCCGGCTATCCCCGCCCCTTGTCAGGTCCGCCGACTTGGTCCCCAGCCAGGCACCGACCGACCGCTCACAGGTGTGTCTGGCAGTCCCAAATTGCATCTTATTACTGGCCGGTCTGGGCATCCGGCTTAGGGTGGCATTTCAGCCAATCCGATGCGGGCATCCATCATCATTAGTCCGTTAACTTCTGGAGCACTTCACCACAGCCGCCCCTGAGCCTTGTCGCAGCCGCACAACGGTTGAGGCACGCGCTCATCACATTCTCCACACTTTGATTTTCAACGCCTCTATGCCTGAACGTGACAACGCCCCCATTGCTCCTGTGCCGGGCCACTCCCCGGCCAATACTCAGCCATCGGCCGTAGGACCGGATGCCCATCCGGCCGGCCCAGAGCATCGCCCCGGGCAACCCGACCTGGTTGCTCTGCAAGCTCAAGTCGCTGCGCTGACCGCTCACGTAGCCAGCCTAGAGCAAGCAAACACCGAGTTGGCTGCGACCGCCCGGCTGGCTAGCCAGCAAGCAGATGAATCCCGGGTCCGGGAAGTTCTGGCTACCTTTCAATCTCGCGACCGAATTGGCCGACTGGAAAGTGAGAACGCCGACCTCCTCCAAGCGAGAGATCGCCTCCGAAAACAGTCGGACTCACAGCGTGTCCTAAACCAGAAGGCCGTAGCTGCCTTGAAACTCCAAAGTAAGTACCTTCCGCCTGTTCCGGTTCGCCTCCCCACTCGCTCACTCCGTGTATGCTCTTAGACCAAAATGTCATGAACCTCCGCGTCTTGATGATCGAGTCTTTTCAGACCGCGCGTGAGTTGACGACGCGCTACGACAGCTATATCAAGCTCTCCAAACGATTGGAGGATTCGCAGCTGAAACTGGGCAATTTGGAGTTTCGCCGGATCCGGCTTGCCAAGAAGCTGACCAAGTACCAGAAGGCGCTATATCAGTCGGCCGATGCATCGCCCGACCTTCAACGCCGAATCCGGGAGCTTGAGGCCGCATACGCTGAAACCCAATCGGGAGTGAGTGAAGCCCGGGAGGCGTTCACCCAACTTGCGGAGGAGCGTGCGAATTGCCTGTCCTCTCTCAAGGAAGATCGGGCTCGTCTAGCAGCTTCGGCGTCCCGGGTGAGAGGTCTCATGAAAGGTCCTGCCCCCATCCGGGAGGCTATCAGGCACCTCCTTGACTTAGCTTGTCCGCGAGATCCTGGTCAAGCCGCTCCCGCCACGCCCCTTCTCCCGTCAGCCGCTGATTCCGCCGCGGCCGTCCAGACATCTGACGCGGGAACTTCCGCCCCCGGATCAGCGACCGGTGATACGGGAAAAGTTTCTCGCCTAAGGATTTGGAATACTTCTCAAGACCCTAACCCGCCGCCAGCGCCAGTCGGCGAACAGGCGGCTTCTCTCTTGTCCACCGAAGATCCGCCTGGGCACAAAGGCAAACGTCGATCCAGTCGGGTTGCGTCGCTCCAAGGCCCCGTGGCAGCCAAACGGCCCAAACGGTCCGCCGCGCCGGTGAGCGCGGCCCTAGTCCATGGAGACAGCGGGCCGAGTCCTAGACCCACTTCGATCTCGGCTCCACCGGCTTCGGGAAAGTCCCCCCGTCGTCCTCGCGCTGCCAGATCTTCGTCAAAGGCTCCGACTACTCCGGCTCTCCTTAGCGTCTCCCCTCATGATCCCCGAGGTCCGTCCACCGCCTCTCCTGATGGAGAAGAGGCGTCTGGCCTATCGGGACTGGATTCTGACGAGGCTACCACTGAGGACCTCGAGGAATTGCCTTCCCCGGACCCCTTCGCCTTCGACGAGAACGAGTCCAAGGAATCCTCAGAGGAGTCTCCTCCGTTGTGGATTCCCCACCGGAAGGTCATGACGGCCCCCGAACTGGCCGCGGCGGTCCCTTGGTCCAGGGCGCAGTTGGAAGGCCTGCGTATCCAAGACCTCACTGGTGCCCTTGTCACCAAGTCGTTGACTCGTCCGCCGTTGTGGATATTCCCGCCGGCCCTCGCTGTTCCCAAGGCCGAGGACTGGAATCCCAAGCTAGTGGCGATCGGGCCACTGAACGCAATTTTGTCCCGGGAACCTTGGGCCATACTGGCGACAAAGATGCCGGACATCGGCCTGCCCCATGCCGGCTGGTTCGCGGAGTTGCGGAGAGTCTGCACGGAGTACCTCTCCCGGCATGGACAATCCATCTGGGAGTCGACTCACCACCTTTGTATTTCCGTTGCCGCCGGGCGCGAATCTCCCGGGCTAGCCAAGTACCGGACCGACCGCAAGAACCGTCGCAACCGCGCGACTGAGGGCTGGGCTAAGATCTGCAACTTCGTGGTCGATGGAATCCAGCGCGGCCACTGCGACTTGGACATTTTTCTCCACCCTATCATGCTACATCTGGCCAACCGCCGCGTGGAGACGAGCGGGATCTCGGCCGAAGGCGGGACTTGGTATCCGGGGTTGGGTAAGTGTCAGGTTGCCACCCTCCAAGCTTCGCTCGATGCGCTCGACCAACAAGATCCGTGGCGCAACCAGTTTCGGCAGGATCCCGATAGTCACCCTGGCCTCCGCGTGCCCCGACTCCGGAACAAGTTTTGCTGAGCTTCGCCAAGAGTGACCCACGAGGCTAGCCTTGCATACATCGTCTTCTTCATTCGTTACTGGCTGTTAACCTCGTTAATACACTTTTCTTTCCATTTTTTCTTACGTGAGTAACCGCTTGCTCATCTTCCTTGTCCGACATTTCCCATCCGGCACCATACTGAATCGAAGACAACTCCGGAAAATCATTCCATCCGGCACCATACTGAATCGAAGACAACTCCGAAAACCACTCCATCCGGCACCATACTGATTCGAAGATAACTTCGAAAAAAGCCGATCGGACCTGACTAGCTCCAGCCACCGATTACTCGGCTGAGTGATGTTAGCTGGTCCGGCCGTGCCTGTTGCCCTGGGGCCGGGCGGACTAGTTCTCTGTCCCACCTTCTTCGTGGGTTTGCATGACCCCGAAGCGATTCCGGCTCGTCCGCCGGCGATCGAACTCTCTCATTAAAGCTCCGCAATTTAAGTCTAGCTCGTCCACCCACGACTGTTCCTCGCAATTTTTCCACTGCACGAGAAACTCCCTGTGGATCCGCCCAAACCGGGTTTTCCGTCCGTTCCGGACGTCCAAAATTTCTTCTACCTCGTACTCGTCCGGGTCTAACGGCTTGTCCCAACTGTCCTCCGGCAACAGAGCTTCATCGAAATCCAACCGGTCGCTTTCCCCCGTAAGGCGTATATTCGGGCGGTCCGGGAAATGCTTCGCCAACTTCAACTTGGAAACATGTACTATCGGGAAAACACTGTATTCCGTGCCGGCCGTGACCAGCTTAACTGCATGATCCCCGACCAGTTCTGCCACTCGGAAGGGGCCATGCCACATATGCGCCAGCTTCCGTGCATAGCCCTCCTTGACCCGATCGAGATACAGCCACACCCGGGAGCCGGGCTCGATGCCGTGTTCCCCGGCGCGGTCGTTGTTTTGATCGGCGCGGTCCTTGATCGCTTGTCGGAGACGTTCGTTTACTTGTTCCCTCGCCAGTGAGTAGTGGCGTTGCACTCCCATCCTCCAGCGGCGGGCGTCTCTGTCCCGGCTTCTGGTGCACCCTATTGGTATGGCGGCTTCCAAAGTGGATCGGGGATCCCATCCGTAAGCCAGATAAAAAGGGGTGTCGCCCCTTACCCGGTCGTACGACGAGTTGAGAGCGAAAACCAGTCTCTCGGCATATTCATCCCAGTCGCATTGATCCGCCTCCACCACATACATCTTGAGGGCTCTGGTTAGGGTCTGAACCATCCTTTCGGCCTTTCCATTCGCCTGCGGGCGGTAAGCCATAGTGGCGCTCTGCTTCTGTCCTAGGATCTTATTGAAAGCTCGGAATACGTCTGCCATAAATCCGGGCTCCCTATCGTGCCGGATGACCTCGCTCGCCCCGAAACGCCTGAACACACATTCTTCGTAACTTTGCGCAACCTGTTGGGCGGTACGGGTGGAGCTGGCCTTTGCTATAACCAGCCCGGTAAACAAATCCGTCCAGATCAGCAGCTCTGTATGCCCATTTCGAGATTTGGGTAAGGACGGGATATGGTCCATCGCAATAACTTGAAAAGGATAGGTGGCCTGTATATTTCCAGGCGACCGCCCTCTAATGGTCGGCCGGCCTTTTCCGGTTTCGCAATCTGGACAGCTCCCCACGTAGGCCTGAACGCTACGGTAAAGCCCTCGCCAGTGGAAATGTGTCTTGACCTTGTGATATGTCCGGCCGATGCCCTGATGTCCCCCCTCCAAGCTCACATGGTAGTGATGGAGGATATCCGGCTGTAGAGTAGTGGGTACGACTAGCCGAGCGGATCTGTCTCTCTCAATCTCCGGCTGGTCGGCATCTCGGTAGAAGAACAGTAGCCCGTTTTCGTCCACTTCATAATCTGGGGCCAACTTGAAACATTCTTTAGCTTGCTCAGCAGTCAGTTTACTCACGTCTCCGTTAAGGTACGCCTTGAGATCCACTATCCACGCCTCCTCGTTCTGTGCTTGGAGAATCCGCTCTGCTCGCAACTGTTGAACTATCCCCTCGGTCATTGTTTCTGGGGATAATGGGCCATCGGCTGAAGAACGACGCTTCTGCGATCGGGTAACAGCGTTCACCCGGATTATCTCCTCCGTGTTGGCTGGATGGATGATCTCGGGCAGCCGGTTGATCTCCGTCAGGTCTGATAACAGAGCCGGGTCGGAAACCGTTACCCCTACGTTGTCGCGCATGGCCAGCGTAGCCAAGTGATCCGCGCTCTTATTCCAGTCTCGTTTGACGTGCAGCAATTCATGCTCCGGCCATCTCCGCAAGACGGACATAACCCGATCATTTAACAGCCTTAGCCGCGGCGCCTTGCAATCTATCTCTCCGGTGATTTGCCGGATCACTAGGTTGGAATCACCGCATATGATGATCCGCCCCTGTGTCCGGCCAGCCAACAGATCTAGAGAAAGCAGCAGTCCTCTATACTCCGCTTCGTTCACCGTGATGCCAGGCGTGAAATCCGAGGCGGCCGCGATCGCCTTCCATTCGGGCAGCTTCCACAAAATGGCACTATAGGCCCCGACCCCTTTCTTTACACTCGCCGACCCATCGAAACTCAAAACCATTAGTTCCTCCGTGGGTCCCACTGTTGGCGGCGGCAATACGATAGTTTGTCGAGGCTGCTTCCGAGGTGCGATCGCTATCAGTGCTTCCTCCACTTCTGCCCTGGGGGTAATGCTGGCAGCCAGTGTGCCCAGTATTTCCTCTTCCCCTTTAGTACACTTAATCACTTCGAGGGACCACTGAGACAGCAGAGCCGCCCATCTCCCCAGCCGGCCATCAATCCCATTCGCCGTCAGGAGCCATGATAGGGTCGACCGTCTGGATAGTACTTTGATAGTCCGAGACACCAGCATAGTATAACACACATCCAAGATCCGTAATAGAGCCAGAACTTCCTTATCCACCAACCCATAATTAACTTCATTAACTTTCAAGGTCCGGCTGGTGAAGGTCACGGGACAGTACACTCCATCATGATCTTGCACGAGAGCGGCCGAGATGGCCCACTTGTTAGCGTAGATGATGACCACCGGAGTCTTATTAACATCGAAATGTTTCAGGACCGGTGTGGTCGCCATCTTCGCCTTTAACATGCCAAAAGCCACCATCGCTCGGGTCATGTGGTCGTCCGGGCCGGCCGCGCCGGGGTCCGGCGATCGGTCGCTTGCCTGGGCAGATAAGGGCGCTTCCCCATTGGCTGAAATACTCGAGAAGGGCGCTTCCCCATTGGCTGAAATAACCGAAAAGGGCGCTTCCTCATTCGCTGAAATAACCGAAAAGGGCGCTTCCCCACTGGCTGAAATAACCGAAAAGGGCGCTTCCTCATTGGCTGAAATTGCCGGCCCGGCCTGCGTCTCCGCTTGCCTATCCTGCTCTCTCAGCTTATGGTAATCCACCTCCCGCAACTCATACAAGACCGCCGCATAGACTGCAAAATCCTCGATGAACCGACTGTAATAATTCAGGCTCCCCAAAAAGGATTGCATAGCCTTTAGGGATCGCGGGAAAGGCAGATTACTCAGGGACTCCAAATCCTTCGGGTTAGCCTCCAATCCGGCAATCGACACTTGATGACCCAGATAGGTTACCTTAGTATTTCCCCAGAAACTCTTAACCACACTAATCGAAAGATTCCACTTTTCACACGTAATCATCAGCTTCTCCACTTTGTCACACAGTAAATCCCAGGTAGTTGCCGTAACGAGAATGTCATCAATGTAAGACCGCCGCCCCAAAACTGAAGGTTTTGGGTCGGGGTTCGGGTCACCTTCGGCAAACACATCCCCGACCAGAGCCGGATCTTGATCCGCCTTGATCTTGAAGTGTCCGTACAGCGCGTTATCTATCAACCGTTGATAAATCTGCGGGGCATTCTTCAGACCGAACGGCATCCGGTTCCACTCGAACAACCCAAAGGGCGTCACGAACGCAGAGATCTCCCGTGCACGATCGGTCATAGAAACCACCCAGAACCCACTGGCCATGTCCAATGAGCAATACCACAAAACTTTATCCAAGTCCTCCAGCAGGTCGTTTATCAGCGGCATCGGATAAATCATCAGCTTGGTCAGCCGGTTCACCAGCCGGTAATCGATGCACAACCTTATATCCACCCCATTCTTCTTAATAATAATTACAATGGGCGAAGCCCATGGCGAGGTGGACGGCTGAATTATCTTGGTAGCTAGCAAACCCTTGATAAGCTCTGACAGCTTTTCCCGATATTGGGGGGCGACTCTTCGGCATCTCTGTGCTACCGGCTTGGCACCTCCCACATCAATATCACAAACCGCCCCATGGGCGGCCGGAGGAAGGGCGTTCCCTGGTCCGATCAACAGATGTCGTCTTTTCCATATAATATCCTTCAATCTGCTGATCTCCTCCGGGGTGTTCACATCCGGGTCTCCCACTTGTAGATCGTCGATAGTGACCGCTGGGGGGGCAGGGGGTCACCTCAGGTAGCACCGCCATCTGCTCTTCCATGCCTTCAACGTATAGTTCGCCCCCTTCATGAATGCAGACTTGATCGGCTTCGGCTGCTTCGGGATCCTGGTCGGCCGGCTGGGCCGATCCGCCTTCGGCTATTTCCGAATTCTGCTCGGCCGGCTGGGCCGATCCGCCTCCGGCTATTTCCGAATTCTGCTCGGCCGGCTGGGCCGATCCGCTTTCACTTCGGTCGTCACAACCGTCATCGGGGCTGACCGTATATGCAACTCTGCTGGGTCCTTTCTCCCGACTCTGTCGTTCGTCCGTCTCCCTCTGAGTGGGCAAAACCAGTTCCGCGATCGGGGCGTAGCTTCGATCAGCACTTTCGGCCGGATCCGGCGTCGGCCGGCTCCGCGTCAATATTTTAGAAGGGGTCCGGTACTCGGGTTTATCCACTATCGGAGTCTGGTCCTCTTCTAATTCTTCCTCTTCGCTGACCAGATCGGTGGTTGCCTGAAAAGCCAGGTTTTGCCACACGATATAGCGTCTTGAGCCAAAAGTGACATAGCCCGGCCGGCGGGCACCTTGTCCTCGGCCAGCCACATTCCAATAATCACGTCTTCATGCAAGGTGAGGGGCCTTTCAGAGATGTTGGTCACGCTTATAGAGTTGAGATGACCACCCCCTTTAACAAACGATGGTACCCAGCACTCGCCCCTTGTCAGCCATAACTTACTCCGTCGGTCGTGCGGCCGTAACATTACTTCCACCGCCTTTCCAACTGGCACCGTTACAACTGACCTAGCTTGAGGAACTGGACGTGGGCGCCATATAAGGGCCGCCGGCCGGCCAGCTGGATCTGTACCTCGTCCGGCAACGTCAATGTCCCATGCGATAAGTCCAGCCGTATACTGGCCGGGACCATAAAGTCCATGCCCAAAATTGCATCCTGCCCGGCCAGCTTGCCTACCCAGGCGGTAAAGTAATATACCAACGACCCAGCTAACGTAATCTTGACTCTTGTCCTTCCTTGGGTCATGTACGAACTCTCTCCAATGCCGATACATTCCTGCCGCTTCGTCTCGTCTATCTCACACCCCACCTTACGAGCAAAGGTGGTGTCTACGATAGACACTTCTGCGCCAGAGTCGAGCAGCATGGTAGCTTTCTGGTTATTGATTTTTCCATCCGCCTTGGCCTGCTTGAACCATTTATCCGGCGAGTGATACTTCCAATAACCTCGCGACTCGCCAGGTAAAAAGTTCAATTCCATTCGCACTTCAGACCGGGAATACTCATCCGTCCGTATACTGCTCACCAGGAAGGGGTCAGCCGTACCGGCCGGGGACCGGGTGACGTAATCGTCAAACTTACATATATTGTCGGTTATCCTTTGCCTTGCTTCTTGATTATCCTCTTTACCGACATATGCATAGATACTAACACTAGACCGCTCGGCTCGAACCAGATTCCAACCTGGCGAGCGATCTAGTTTAACATCTTTCCGCTCCGGGCGGCAACATTCCAGCATGCTTGGTCGGGACGTACCACTTCTTCAACAGGCTGTAAAATTCTTCCATTGGGCACAGTCCCGCCTCATGCACCTCTCCGCAAGCCTTACACGTGAACAGGCAATGTTCCGCCGGGTGTCCCTTCCTCTCGCACTTCTTGCACGTCAGCCGCTTCCAGCAGCTCCGGTCGTCATGCTTGATGGACCCACAGTGGGTGCACTTGCGCCTGGGGTAATCCTGGTCAGCTCGAGCGGGAAAACTCTTCGACTGACCGGAACCGGCTGGCAGCCTGGACGGCTGACTGGCTTCTGCCGAGAAAAGGTACCGATACTGCTCCTCCTCAGACTCGCCCCCAGATCGCTGATACTCCTCTTCCGAGCTGGTCGCGTCTGACTCTCGGGCGACCATGCGGACGGCTCGGGCCGTCCTGGTAGATGGCGGCCGGCCTCCTTGATCCGCGCTAAATCGGGACTTGAAACGGCCGGTTCCAACTGCTGCCTTGGGGCCTTGCTTCTTCGCCCTTAGGTACGTGCGCAACGTCACTTCCAGCTCCGTCGTATTCTTCAACCGCAGTAACGCCAGCTGGTCTGCCAGCTCCCGATCGTCCAACGTGCTGATGAAAAGTTCCACGTGTTCACGGGCAGCTTCCGACCGGCTGGTATCTTCTTTAACGGGAATATCCGCTCTCATGCCAGCGACATTTAAGCGATGGAGATACTCCAGGGGGGACTCATCCGCTCGCTTCCTGGTGTGAAAATATTGTCGCGCCGCTGACATTCCAGCTCCGCAGTATTGTTCCTCGAACGCACCGGCCAATCCCCTCCAATTTCCTCGGGTTTCCCGGCTGAGCTGTTGGATCCAGTATTTCGCTGTTCCCTTCATCAAATCCCCGAAGATCAGGCATTTCTCATAGTCCGACGTCCGGTCTCTGAGAAATGCCGACTTCGTCTTGCTCAACCATCCTCGGGCCTGGTCCTCGTCTGCGTCGCGTCCGGTGAAGTCTTTCAGCTCGGACGTGGCCGACATTCGCACCCTCGTGATCGCCCCCGAATCCGCGTCAAACGCTTGGGCGGAGGCCATATGGGCTCGGCGGGCCATCCCCAGATCCAAGTCATCCGGATCGTAATGGTACTTGGCCGACCTGACGGATTCCATATCTACGTCGCTGAGAGACAGCTTCCTGTTCGTTGGCCGACGTCCGGTCCGGCGACCTGTCTGACGGCTCGGCGGGGCGGCATGGGGTTCACTTTGCTTGGACTGCACCGACTCCATGTCTCCATCACTCGGCTCCCTCGCATAGTACTGGACTGTTCCGGGGGCCTGTGTTCCACGACGAGCAGGCTGGTCCGGTGACTTCGGACTGCCGCGGCTGGCGCTCAGCCGACGTTGCTCTTCCAAGTATCGCTCCATCATCGCCGAGAACATGTTTTGCAAGTGATCCGGCACCTGAGGAGCGACTTGAGGGGCGACTTGAGGGGCGGCTTGAGGGGCAGCCGGGCTGCCAGATTGGCGTTCCTTCTTAATTCTCCCGTCCGCGTCTTCGTCTTCCTCCTTTGGTTCTGGATCCGCCGCCGCTGTCCGCCAGGCCTGTACGCTGTACTGGCCGGCGTTCTTCCGCTCGGGCGTACCCGGGTCCTCACGTCCTCCAAGTCTCATGGCTGTCGCCACACGCGCTGCTCCCCTTGGGCCAAGCGTCATGCGGGTGATACCCACCGATGAATCAGATGAGTCTGCTTCCGAAGGGGCAGACTCGTACTGCGAAGAGCCCGAGTGTATCCCGGCTGGTTTGCTTGTCGCCGGCGGCGTGGACGGCGCCACTCCAGTCGTAGCTGTCATCTTTTTCGACGGCGGCGAGCAACCCACTAGCGGTACCAAGTGGTTGTGCAGGGCGCTGGACGCCTCCTTCAACTTGTCCATCTTCAGATCAAACAACTCGTTCGGATCAAACACGCCGGTGTTAATGCCGGCTTGTTTGAGTTGATCGAATAGTTCTCTAATAAGGGACACGTGGCCGTCTGAGAGAGTTGGGGGAGAGACGGGACCTTTCAATCCGCCTATGATCTTCGGCCGTGTTATTTTTAGTACCTTATCCGTCCGCAAGAATTGCCGCAACTCGTGAAGATGGAAAGCACGCTCCAAGTCGATATCCGTCGATAGGCCGTCCTGCTTCTCTTCTTCCTCTTCGAATCGCGGTTTGTCTTTGTAGGTCGGATAATCCAATTCCTGTCAATCCGGTTTCTTTAGGGGTAGGGGGGCCAGATCGCGACTTGGTCCCGATCCGGCCGGCTTCCCACTCCGGTCGTATCCGACTTCCGCTTTTTGTTCCTTGATTTTTTCTTTTATATCCATAATATGCATTTGTTCGTTAGGATCATGGTCGGAACCATGATCCTTCCTCGGACTATGGCGACTTGCACCATAGTCCGATCCGGCTCCATCGGTGTAGCGGCCGGCACTACAGTAAGTAGTACCGTAATCCGCCCCCGGCGGAGCCTCTAGGGGAGTAATTTCTTCTTTAATGTCAACCTCGAACTCCCCCAATCCGAGGCGACCATCGCATCCTTCCATCTTCAGCAGCATTGGGGGCGATATGCCTTCCCAATGCACCCGACACAACATCATCAACAAATTTGACAGGTTTAGGTCTTTCGCCCGCTAGGGACTCGCGGTGATATCCAGGGTCACCAAGAGATCCGGGCACGCGCACCATTGTGGTGTAGTCGCTCTCAGAAAATCTTCCTGAGACGCGAACACCCACGGGGGTCCCAGACGACTGAATACCGGAGGGGGTACTCCGTCCATCCGAGTCATGATCCGATCCGGCTTGAGGCCGGCTGGATCGGTCGCTTCCATCCGCTTGATCGCGACTGCTCGAATGCTGCATGTTAAAAGCTCACCTTGTGTACCCGTCAGTACTGGGTGGTTAGCTCTCCTGGTGGACCCTAGGGCGAAAAGTGTAAATCCGTCCAATAGGGAGATGAGGGTTGGGACTAGGGGTAGCTCCTGGGCGGAAATCGTCACCACCGGGAAGCTCGTTGGGCAATACACTTGAACTTTGTATAGTGTCGGCTGGGCCGAGAATAGTCGATCGGCCAGCTAAACCAATAAGACACTTGAAGTTTGTATAGTGCCGGCTGGACCGAGAAAATTCAAACGGCCAGCTAAACCAATAACAATGAAGGGCGAATCCTAATGTGTATGTAAGGTAGATATAACTCCACACTCTTCCACAGAAGGCCAAAATGTCACCACTTCCCAATACTTAATACCGTGTTCAAACACGGGCGACTAGGTGAGTATACGAAGACGCCGTGACTCCCGGTCAGGGGACTTCCGGTGGGTTAACTTAACCTTCCCCGGGCAACCAATAACAGCAAGAGGGGACCTTGTTAGCCCTCCGCTGTGAACCAATAAAAGCGACTTGTGTCTAAGAAAGCGAAACGTATACTGATTTATCCCTATATCCAATACTCCTTTTGTGTAACCTACCCCAAATAGCCCGGCTGGACAGTCATGTGTCTTACCCGAAGTAGCCCGGTTA
>MIQA02018915.1:0-14147 GCA_001887855.2 Sclerospora graminicola
CTCGCACAACCTCTTCTGTATATCGGTACGGCCGATGCGAGAATCAGAAAGTTGTTTGGCCAAGAGCTGGACCTGTTCATCCGAGTAGCGAGCCTCGATCTCCCGACGTTCTACGTCCTCGGCAGTGCGGATCTTGTCACACAGCAGCTGATCACGGTTGAGACGGTGATCATCGATGCGTTGCAGATGATCTACCATCTCGACCATCGAATCCTTCATCGCCTCAATACGCTCATCTGGAAACAAACACGGAGAGTCAAAAACGGATTACAAAAGAGTGAATGAGATGAACGTACCCTGATCACGGATGGTAATAGCCATCGAGTCGATCAGCGACTGTAAGGAGGCGACGGTATCCGAGGGCTTGGAAAGTCGAAGGGCAGCGAGGTCAGCCGACAACTGATCACGCTCCATCGTCACACCCTGAAAGCGATCAGTCAGGTCCCGCAGTTCTTGGTCAAGCCGGTCATGATCTTTGCCAAGCCGGTCATGATCTAGCCGGAGAGCCGACAGCTGGGTAGCCAGATCAGCGGAATCACGTGCCGAGGTATCAGCCGCGATCCGACGATCGGATAACTCAGCCGTAAGTGCCCGGTTGGTATCGTACAGAGAAACCAACTCGGGAATGGCACTTCGGAGTTCCGATCGTAGCCGACAAGTCTCCACGGGCCCCAACGTGAATGGGCCCGATCCATCTATCAGGCGAGTGAGCTGCTCCAAGGAACGGAGAGGGCGATCTGGCGGAGGTCGAGCAGGAAGACCCCAAGATGGTCGATATGAAGCGAGAGTCGTTGTCGGTCGGATGAGGCTGGTCGTGATTGGCGTAGAAGTCGCGATCGGGGCGATCGCAGGGGTAGCCGAGCTGGAGACGGAGGGCGAAGAAGCGATCGGGCGGGCAGCCGAAGAAGACGAAGAAGGAAGAGGAGATTGGCTTGCGTCGGCCATGGTGATCACCAGAGAGGAAGTTCAAAAAGGAGTAAGTCGAACTGCAGTCGTTGTGCGGCTACAGTTAGTCTCAGGGGCGGCTGTGGTGAAGCGATCGGAAAATATTGGGACTGAGGTGGACCACACATGGCCGTTGATTGGTGACAATAGAACACCCATCAACATATGACAGTTGATGGGTGGGAAAAGGTCGATCACGATTAAGAAGAAAAGGTGGTGGCCAACGGATATTTACGACGTGGAAGAATCAGCCAAGTATGGTCGTTAAGCCCAGTCCCAGGCACTGGCGGAATGATGGAGATCACGATCACGATCGTTATCACAGTCACTAAGTGGAGTTCCCGTGGATATAATAAGAAATAGTGACTGTTGACATGACATACCAAGGGCAGGTGACCAGCCGATCTCTGAATGGTATAGTGGTTGAAGCTGGCTATGATACGAAGTTACAGCCTGATCGGCCTGTCATGCCCAAAGAACGAAGATCAAATGAGGAATGAAGATCGGGCAGGTGGATTAACAGGTTGTATGAGTGATGTGAACCTTTGGTTGGTCCGAAGATGACGTGGCAAGGCCTGATCAGCCGAGATCGGTGTTGTATGGTTGTCCTGACAAGGTATAAAGATCGGAAGTGTGGTTTGGAAGATGAGTTGAGTCGTGATGATGATGACCCAGAGCGTTCTCGAGGTGATCAAGGGCTGATCAGCCTGATCACCACCTGATCACTTGGTCGATCACTATGTTGATCGTGATCAGGGCCGATCAGCCTCTGATCAGCGTTGATATGAAAGGACAAGTAAGTTCTCGGTTTGGTCGGACTATATATGAAGTGCACAAGTGCTGAAGAGCAGATCTCAAGTGGTTTCAAGGTCGTTTGCTGAAGATCAGGATGGGTTGAAGATCTTCTGAAGAGTCGGGTCATGATCAGGGCAGAATCGGTACAGGTCAGCTTGAAGGTGCAGCCAGGATGGGCAAGAGAGTGTTACGCAACCGTGCGACGAAGTAAATAGGTTCGAAGTAAAGGTCAGGCATGAGTTGAGGTATGGTACACAGGTATAGGACATTGCATATATAATAACAGGTTTAGATTTTCCCCCTAAAGCAAAGAGTCGCTCCGCCACGTGTGCGGTCATTGGGAGCACAGGGTTGATTAGTCCCCTCTTGCTCATCTATTTCCCGGTTAAGACGCGCTTAGACGCATTTTGGCTTACCGGAAGACCCCCGACGGGTTTGTTTTAGGTGATCGAACCTCACCCTCAACGCGCACGTGTTTGGAACACGTTAATACTATTGGTAAAGGTTTTGTGGAGATAACGTTTGTGGATTACTGTGGAAGATCGTGGATTGATCGCATTTTCTTGGTTTCGTTATATCTCTCTCTCATTGGCTGGCCTGATCAGACGAACTTTCCTGATCAGTGCCTAGATACTGAATAAGTGTCGACCCCAACCCGTTCTCCGGTGAAGATTTCCACCCGAGGACACCCCCCGTCTCGAGAAGGTAAAACCCTCCGACCTGATCAAGATCATCCTTTTCGTCACCGAGTCCACCTAAGTGAGTGTAATCAGCCCCGATCGACGGGTACACAAGGTGAGATGAAGTTAAACATAGATCCTGACGAGCATGAAGACCGGCCAGATGACCGGGAGGATCAGATCAGTCACCACAGTGGTGATTCATCTGATTCCGATGCTGATCAGGATCGACGGAGTACCCCCTCCGATAGTTGGTCGTCCGGGCCAGTGGGTATCCGGATTCCACCCACGACTTCGGTCATGGATTTGGAAATCGGCTCCACCACAATATATCCTCTACTATCGTGCGCATACTGCTATAGCTTGACGCTATCCACGACAGTACGCTTAGTCAAAATGCATACTCACCGCATTAGGCCGATTAAACCGTCTCTACTGACCCCTTCCACCACCAGACAAGATGCAGTTATTTTTATCACACTTCTGAGTCGAATAAAACAACCATGGACAGTCAAGTCGTAATTAAGCAAAACAGTCTTGCATACAGTCACAAAGTTGTACAAAGTTGTATCCAGCCTCACCATTGACTATAGCGTTTCTTGGCGATCCACCTATCATGTTGGTAACTGTGATGGAGCCGATTTGCAAATCCATAACCGAAGTTGGATTCCCACTGGCCCGGACGACCAATTATCGGAGGGGGTACTCCGTTGATCCTGATCAGCGTCAGGATCGGATGAATCATCACTATGATGACTGATCCAATCCTCCCGGTCTTCTGAGCGTTCGTCAAGTACGATAACATGTTAAGCTTCATCTCACCTGGTGTACCAATTGGTATTCGGTGGTTACACTGACTCAGGTGGACTCTAGATGAGGAAAATGGTCCGAGTCAGGTCGGAGGATGTGACCTTCTCGAGACGGGGGATGTTCTCGGGTGGAAACCTTTCACCGGAGGCCAAATCAGGGGTGATACTACGTGTAAGTATCTTAAAGGCCAGGTCGGGATTCTTCAACCGACCGGACCAACATAAACGGGAAATAACCACGAAACCCTGAAAACCACGATATAACCACGATATTTCACAGTAAAATCAAAACGTTATCTCCGCAAAATATTTTCAATCAATTAAACGTGTTCCAAACACGTGGGCGTGAAGGGTGAGGGTTGAGAACAATCCCATTGGGGTGTTTCCGGTAAGTCAAAATGCGTCTATGCGCGTCTTAACCGGGAATTGAGTTGAGCTCCAAGGGACTAGTTAACCCTGTGCTCTTAATGACCGCGACACGTGGCGGAGCGACACTTTGCTTAAGAGGTAAATTAATTCCTGTTATTATATATACAATATTCAATACCTAACCGTACACCAACCTATGTGACCCACCTCATACTTCAATCCTGACCATCTTCTCACAAAGTTGTCCTCGTACCACCATAGAACATTCTTCGTTGATCTTCAAACTGATCCGTACCACTTTGGACCGATCATCAACTGATTATGACCCGATTCTCAACACCCCAACCCGATCTTTTGGTATCAGCTCGAAACCAGTTCGGAATCGACCTCTTCGGATGTTCGACACCCGATTCCAGCAATGATCTTGACGGAGATCCTTACACTTCAGCACCTGGAAGCTGATTTGGGACCGATCCGGACCAGTTCAGGATCGGCTCGGGACCAGGCTCATAATAACGTCGTGATCATTTCGAACCACCTCGGAACCATATCGGGATCAGTTTTCTTTGCTGGTCCCTTCAGCCTTCAACATGCATTAAACGTGAGAGATTGGTTCGAGATCGGTCTTTCTCTTGAGGTCAGACTCGGCTCGATCCTTCAATATCGATCAGGGCCGGTTTGCGGATCTTCGCAACTTGATTCGGCCGATATATCCCATGGAGCTCACCGTCTTGTTGTGTTCATAGAAACTTCTTTATACGCTTGGTCTGCATGTCTTAAGGGTGATTTGACTCATTTAGCCAGTTTACCGTAGTTCTACTCCCGCGTCAATTGAACCACTTAGACGACCGATAATCGGCTTCAATAATCATGCTCCGTCGTAACCAATGTACCAAACCATCCATAATCCTGCTTCGTTACACATGTCTCAACCGGTCCGACCTTAAAGTCAACGGTCTAGCATCTGGAAGCTTTTGTCTGCTCGTGATACCTGGCCGATCCACTTTTCTATGGGACAAGGTACGGCAACGATAACACCCATACTTTTCTCCACGTTTTCACGATGGCCCGTTATTACCTACGTCATCTCAACGTTGAACCGGCATGTCCCACCTGCAACGATTACAACCGGCATGTCCCACCTGCAACGATTACAACCGGCCCACCCATGAGAAATCCACCAATCAGCATCGAGATATGGGCCACTGGTATATATTTTATCGATTTGCTTCACCACAGCCGCCCCTGAGTCGGATCGTAGTCGCACAACGGCTGCGGTCCAACTCACTCATATCCGATTTAGCCTGCTGCCAGCCATGACTGACCCAGCCCCGCTAACTGATTCTCTCTCGGCTTCCCCGCTATCCTCGGGTTCCGAACTACCTGCTTCGACCGCTCCGGTCACTCAAACTATGGACGTCTCCCAGTCTCCCGCAACAACTCCGGCCATCTTACGCCCGCCCCTGAATTTTATCCGGTGGTCTCCCCGGCCCGGTTTTTCCGCCACTTCGAACAACTAATACTTTTCGTTGACGGGACCGTCGCCTTATCGCTGAGTCTAGCGGACGCCAGCCGATTGCAAACGGGTCTCAAGGACATGTTTTCCGAAACTGACGTCGCTATCGGAGACGGTTCAAACACTTGCACCAAGGTAGCGGGACGTCAAACGCGTGGGATTGAACATATCATATCGTTCTCACACCGGGCAGCAGTTTCTAATCTCCGGTCCAAAGATCTGTCGCAACCTCTGGCGGATTTACGCGCTGAATATGGCTTTAAATGTCTAGCGGTAGCAGCCATCAACATCTCGCTGATGCCCATAGCACACACACGGTCCGACATGCCGATGCTGGCGCTATTCTTGATTTTTGATGTCGATATGGTGCATCGTACAGACCTCAAAACAGAGCCTTTGACCCAACGTAAAAGACTCCAAAAACGATCATTTCTGGTAGACAATATCGATAGATGGTTTGTGTCGTAGGTTACAAACAAGATAGGTGGATCGCCAAGAAACGCTATAGTCAACGGTGAGGCTGGATACAACTTTGCGACTGTATACAGCACTGTTTTGCTTGATTACGAATTGACTGTCGATGGTTGTATTATTCGACTCAGAAGTATGATAAAATAACTGTATCTAGTCTGATGATGGAAGGGGGCGGTAAAGACGGTTTAATGGGCCTAACGCAATGAGTATGCATTTTTACGGACCAAGCGTGCTGTCGTGGATAGCGACACGCTATAGGAGTATGCGCACGATAGTAGAGGATGTGTGGCAGTCGTAGTGATGCAGAAAAGCGGTCGAAAAATATCGGGCGTCAATGTTCACACGCTGGGCGCATAGCGCAGTGGTAGCGCGTCCGCTTTGCAAGCGGAAGGCCCCGGGTTCTATCCCCGGTGTGTCCACTTCTCTGCAGGGATCACCTCGCCTTGCATGTTGCCAGTACAACCGCGTATGAATCTAATCATCCATTGGCAAGCTTTAAATGTCTAGCCGTAGCAGCCATCAATATCTCGCTGCTGCCCATAGCACACACACGATCCTAGATGCCGATGCTTGCGCTATTCTTGTTTTTTGATGTCGATATGGTGCATCGTACAGACCTCAAAACAGAGCCTTTGACCCAACGTAAACGACTCCACTTAAAACGATCATTTCTGGTAGACAATATCGATAGATGGTTTGTGTCGTAGGTTACAAACAAGATAGGTGGATCGCCAAGAAACGCTATAGTCAACGGTGAGGCTGGATACAACTTTGCGACTGTATACAGCACTGTTTTGCTTGATTACGAATTGACTGTCGATGGTTGTATTATTCGACTCAGAAGTATGATAAAATAACTGTATCTAGTCTGATGATGGAAGGGGGCGGTAAAGACGGTTTAATGGGCCTAACGCAATGAGTATGCATTTTACGGACCAAGCGTGCTGTCGTGGATAGCGACACGCTATAGCAGTATGCGCACGATAGTAGAGGATGTGTGGCAGTCGTAGTGATGCAGAAAAGGGGTCGAAAAATATCGGGCGTCAATGTTCACACGCTGGGCGCATAGCGCAGTGGTAGCGTTGCAAGCGGAAGGCCCCGGGTTCAATCCCCGGTGTGTCCACTTCTCTGCAGGGCTCACCTCGCCTTGCATGTTGCCAGTACAACCGCGTATGAATCTAATCATCCATTGGCAAGCTTTAAATGTCTAGCCGTAGCAGCCATCAACATCTCGCTGCTGCCCATAGCACACACACGATCCTAGATGCCGATGCTTGCGCTATTCTTGTTTTTTGATGTCGATATGGTGCATCGTACAGACCTCAAAACAGAGCCTTTGACCCAACGTAAACGACTCCACTTAAAACGATCATTTCTGGTAGACAATATCGATAGATGGTTTGTGTCGTAGGTTACAAACAAGATAGGTGGATCGCCAAGAAACGCTATAGTCAACGGTGAGGCTGGATACAACTTTGCGACTGTATACAGCACTGTTTTGCTTGATTACGAATTGACTGTCGATGGTTGTATTATTCGACTCAGAAGTATGATAAAATAACTGTATCTAGTCTGATGATGGAAGGGGGCGGTAAAGACGGTTTAATGGGCCTAACGCAATGAGTATGCATTTTTACGGACCAAGCGTGCTGTCGTGGATAGCGACACGCTATAGGAGTATGCGCACGATAGTAGAGGATGTGTGGCAGTCGTAGTGATGCAGAAAAGCGGTCGAAAAATATCGGGCGTCAATGTTCACACGCTGGGCGCATAGCGCAGTGGTAGCGCGTCCGCTTTGCAAGCGGAAGGCCCCGGGTTCAATCCCCGGTGTGTCCACTTCTCTGCAGGGCTCACCTCGCCTTGCATGTTGCCAGTACAACCGCGTATGAATCTAATCATCCATTGGCAAGCTTTAAATGTCTAGCCGTAGCAGCCATCAACATCTCGCTGCTGCCCATAGCACACACACGATCCTAGATGCCGATGCTTGCGCTATTCTTGTTTTTTGATGTCGATATGGTGCATCGTACAGACCTCAAAACAGAGCCTTTGACCCAACGTAAACGACTCCACTTAAAACGATCATTTCTGGTAGACAATATCGATAGATGGTTTGTGTCGTAGGTTACAAACAAGATAGGTGGATCGCCAAGAAACGCTATAGTCAACGGTGAGGCTGGATACAACTTTGCGACTGTATACAGCACTGTTTTGCTTGATTACGAATTGACTGTCGATGGTTGTATTATTCGACTCAGAAGTATGATAAAATAACTGTATCTAGTCTGATGATGGAAGGGGGCGGTAAAGACGGTTTAATGGGCCTAACGCAATGAGTATGCATTTTTACGGACCAAGCGTGCTGTCGTGGATAGCGACACGCTATAGGAGTATGCGCACGATAGTAGAGGATGTGTGGCAGTCGTAGTGATGCAGAAAAGCGGTCGAAAAATATCGGGCGTCAATGTTCACACGCTGGGCGCATAGCGCAGTGGTAGCGTTGCAAGCGGAAGGCCCCGGGTTCAATCCCCGGTGTGTCCACTTCTCTGCAGGGCTCACCTCGCCTTGTATGTTGCCAGTACAACCGCGTATGAATCTAATCATCCATTGGCAAGCTTTAAATGTCTAGCCGTAGCAGCCATCAACATCTCGCTGATGCCCATAGCACACACACGATCCTAGATGCCGATGCTTGCGCTATTCTCGTTTTTTGATGTCGATATGGTGCATCGTACAGACCTCAAAACAGAGCCTTTGACCCAACGTAAAAAACTCCTTAAAACGATCATTTCTGGTAGACAATATCGATAGATGGTTTGTGGCATAGGTTACAAACAAGATAGGTGGATCATCAAGAAACGCTATAGTCAACGGTGAGGCTGGATACAATTTTGCGACTCTATACAGCACTGTTTTGCTTGATTATGAATTGACTGTCGATGGTTGTATTATTCGATTCAGAAGTATGATAAAATAACTGTATCTAGTCTGATGATGGAAGGGGGTGGTAAAGACGGTTTAATGGGCCTAACGCAATAAGTATGCATTTTTACGGACCAAGCGTGCTGTCGTGGATAGCGACACGCTACAGCAGTATGCACACGATAGTAGAGGATGTGTGGCAGTCGTAGAGATGCAGAAAAGCGGTCGAAAAATATCGGGCGTCAATGTTCACACGCTAGGCGCATAGCGCAGTGGTAGCGTTGCAAGCGGAAGGCCCCGGGTTCAATCCCGGTGTGTCCATCCTCTGCAGGGCTCACCTCGCCTAGCATGTTGCCAGTACAAATCTAATCATCCATTGGCAAGCTTTAAATGTCTAGCCGTAGCAGCCATCAACATCTCGCTGCTGCCCATAGCACACACACGACCCGACATGCCGATGCTTGCGCTATTCTTGTTTTTTGATGTCGATATGGTGCATCGTACAGACCTCAAACAGAGCGTTTGACCCAACGTAAACGACTCCTTAAAACGATCATTTCTGGTAGACAATATGGATAGATGGTTTGTGGCATAGGTTCCAAACAAGATAGGTGGATCACCAAGAAACGCTATAGTCAACGGTGAGGCTGGATACAACTTTGCGACTGTATACAGCACTGTTTTGCTTGATTATGAATTGACTGTCGATGGTTGTATTATTCGATTCAGAAGTATGATAAAATAACTGTATCTAGTCTGATGATGGAAGGGGGTGGTAAAGACGGTTTAATGGGCCAAACGGAATGAGTATGCATTTTTACGGACTAAGCGTGCTGTCGTGGATAGCGACACGCTATAGCAGTATGCGACAATGAGTATGCATTTTTACGGACCAAGCGTGCTGTCGTGGATAGCGACACGCTATAGGAGTATGCGCACGATAGTAGAGGATGTGTGGCAGTCGTAGTGATGCAGAAAAGCGGTCGAAAAATATCGGGCGTCAATGTTCACACGCTGGGCGCATAGCGCAGTGGTAGCGCGTCCGCTTGCAAGCGGAAGGCCCCGGGTTCAATCCCCGGTGTGTCCACTTCTCTGCAGGCTCACCTCGCCTTGCATGTTGCCAGTACAACCGCGTATGAATCTAATCATCCATTGGCAAGCTTTAAATGTCTAGCCGTAGCAGCCATCAACATCTCGCTGATGCCCATAGCACACACACGATCCTAGATGCCGATGCTTAAGCTATTCTTGTTTGTTGATGTCGATATGGTGCATCGTACAGACCTCAAACAGAGCCTTTGACCCAACGTAAACGACTCCTTAAAACGATCATTTCTGGTAGACAATATCGATAAATGGTTTGTGTCGTAGGTTACAAACAAGATAGGTGGATCGCCAAGAAACGCTATAGTCAACGGTGAGGCTGGATACAACTTTGCGACTGTATACAGCAGTGTTTTGCTTGATTACGAATTGACTGTCGATGGTTGTATTATTCGATTCAGAAGTATGATAAAATAACTGTATCTAGTCTGATGATGGAAGGGGGCGGTAAAGACGGTTTAATGGGCTTAACGCAATGAGCATGCATTTTTTCGGACTAAGCGTCCTGTCGTGGAAAGCGACACGCTATAGCAGTATGCGCACGATAGTAGAGGATGTGCGACAGTCGTAGAGATGCAGAAAAGCGGTCAAAAAATATCGGGTGTCAATGTTCACACGTTGGGCGCATAGCGCAGTGGTAGCGCGTCCGCTTGCAAGCGGAATGCCCCGGGTTCAATCCCCGGTGTGTCCACTTCTCTGCAGGCTCACCTCGCCTAGCATGTTGCCTGTACAACCGCGTAGGAGTCTACTCATCCATTGGCAAGCTTTAAATGTCTAGCCGTAGCAGCCATCAACATCTCGCTGATGCCCATAGCACACACACGATCCGACATGCCGATGTTTGCGCTATTCTTGATTTTTGTCCGAGATTAATGGCATGGATGGACGAAAATCAGGTGGGGCTTAACTTGATCAGGACCGGCTTCGCAAGAAATGAGTAAGATAGCTAGACCGAGCGACGATGAGATTTATCGAAGATTACCTTCGAGCTGTTATTAATCCTGCACAGAATGACTGGATCGGCTATTTGCACTTAGCAGAGTTTGCGTATAATTGCAGAGTGCATTCTTCAATTGGAATGTCTCCATTTGAAGCAGATATTAACTATGTTCCATACATGCCAGATGACGTTGCTACTGACCCTGAATTAAAAAAATGAACTAAGTCGCGCAATATTTCGTGCTCCAGCAAGACGTATTCCTCAAAACGACACAAGATGCTATGAGTGAAGCACAAATGCGCATGAAGACGCACTACGACAAGAACCGTAAACATCAAGCGTTTAAGAATGGTCAACTTGTTCTTTGATGGAAGAAAATATCGACGTCCACCACAAAGGCTTTGCGAAGACCAGTAGGTTGACACCAATATTCGAAGGTCCGTACCCTATTGTGAACAAGGTACAAAAAGACTCGTATGAGATCGCAATGTGGAAGGATCTGATGATCCATCCGGTGTACAGCATATCCTTACTTAAGCCTTATCAAAGAGATGATAAGCGTGTCCAGGAAGCCGGTAAAGTATTGCTCGCCGATGGAAGACTGAATGTCAACTTGTGCAAGCTGTTATCAACCACCGTTGTCGACGTGGAAACACAGTGTACACGATCAACTGGCTCGGTGAAATAAGACGTCAGGCAACACGAGAGCCCCTAAACAACCTCAAACAAATTCCAGGAATGATCGCCGAATAATGGGGCTCGAAGACTTTCGAAGGGAGGTCATGTAACGGAATACCAACCGTTAATGTTCCTTCAACAACTTAAAAATTAGGGACAAAGAAAATGTTGTAGGAAAGTAGACTTTTATTCGAAGTAGCAGGCACCAGCAATGTAGTGCCCGGTGCCTGCAATCCGGTTAGAAATTGCATGCCACCCTGTTGTTCCACTTGGAGTCTAGCTTAGTCCTGTTGACTAAAAGAGGCGCTCCGCTCCGCACTACCACTAGTATTAACTGCTTGTGGCGTTGTAAGCGAAAAAGGATAATAAATGTATTATTAAGTTATTAAGTTCTGAACCGTACTTTATAACCTAAAATTTGTATGTAGTGGTCCACGCTGTTTTGTTAACTTGGAATTTCATTTTCATCGAAAATCATCTTGGAATTCCAACACTCCTTCCAAAACTCCGGGACCTCCATGCAACCACATGCAATTTTCCACATCACCACAGGTACGTAACTTTTCATTCCATACCGTTCAGTTTAGTGATGCCAGCTAGTTCCAACCACAACCGATAAGAATCAATAAAGAAAAACTTAAATCAGTCCAATTTGGTTACGTAGCTCTCCAATCCTTGCAGCGCTCAACGTTTTCGTCAAAACATCAGCCACCATGTCAGCACTCGATACGTGCTCTGGCTCATCTTGCCCTTCCTCGTGTAATCTTTCACGAACTTCAACTTCACGTCAACGTATTTTGTGCTTGCAGCACTCGCTTAGTTCAACAATTGTTTGATGGCAGCCTGATTGTCTATCTTCAAGACAATCGGCGCCCGTGAATTTATGCCAATTTCACCAAGCAACTCTCTTATGCCCAGAGCTTGCTTTCCACCGACAGCGGCAGCCACGAATTCTGCCTCGGCTGTCGAAAGCGCGACTGCACCTTGTTTCTTGCAGCTCCATCCTGCCACAATGCCATTCACATAAATCACGCTTGCGCTGATGCTCTTGCTATCGACCTTATCAGCCGCAAAATCCGCGTCACTGTAGCTAACTATGCGCACAGACATAGCTTCGCCATCGTCATGTTTTAATTTCAGCTCTAGAGTCTTTGTACCCTTGAGGTACCTCGCGACTCGCTTCGCCATCTTGAAATCAAAAAACGTCGGTGCATGTGTCCGTCTGGTCACCTTGTGCACTGCATATGCAATGTCCGGACGCGAACACCGTGAGATCCATAATAGACTGCCAACCAACGATTGAAACGCCCTGATCGTGGGATTTTTTCCGTCTTTAATCGCCGCCAAACGTGAGTCCAACTTTTCAGAGATTTCTTCCTCCATAACCGGGGTTCTCACGATGTTTGCGTCCTTTAGACCGTGCTTATCCAACATTTCGTCAATCGTGATTTCTTGGTCAATCCAATATCCAGTCTCCGGATCTCCTCCGATCCGCATGCCCAAGAATTTTTCGACCTTTCCAAGGTCTTTCAGTTCCAGAACTGCCATTTCCACAAAGAAATTTTCGACTAATCTTTCATCAGTGGCGGTCACTAGTAGGTCGTCGACATAGAATTCCACTAGGACCGAACCACTGTCATCACTTCGGACAAAAATGCAAGTGTCAGTGAGACACTGCATAAACTTTAATTCCACAAGGGTGTCTCTTAGTAATTCGTACCAGAGACGCCCTGCCTGTTTTAATCCATAGAGATTTTTTTCCAACTTCAGTACCACATCGTCTTCAGTCTTCGCACCTAGCTCTTCAAGCTTTTCCTTCGGTATCTCCATTCCCTTAGGAACCTTTAGATGTATCTCATAATCTTCTTCGGTAGATGCCTTCGGGTAAGCGCTAGGCACATCGCCGTGCCGTGCAGGCACCTTCCAGATGATCGCCATAACCAAAATCATCTTTACATTATTCAGATCCATCACGGTTGAAAAGGTAAAGAAGTAGTCTTCGCCGAAAATTTGGCGATCGGCCCCGCGCTACGAGCCGAGCCTTTCGGCGCTCAACAGTCCCATCGGCCTTCATCTTAGTCTTGTATACACACTTCGTGGGCAAGGGCTTCTTATCGTCCCTCTTTCGGACAATTCTCCAAGTCCCTAGTTCCTGTAGAGACCGTAACTCTGCATCTTCTGCTTCTTTCCATTCGCGAGATAACTTGCCCTTATGGGCCTCGAAATAGCTCGTAGGGTCGGGTTCGGACGCCGCTGCACGGCTTTCACCCGCACCCGACTCTACAACCGCAAACGCACATGGAAGATTATCTCCCTGATTACTTGAAACTGCCGGGGTCACTTCACCCGGTTCCTGTTCTGCCGGGGCACCTTCGGTCTTGTCTCCTTCCGAAGTGCCTACCCGGTCCTGGGGCTTCTTTTTTGCCTTCCCCTTTTGTTTCAATTTTTCAAGCGCCGCTGCCTTCGGTGTCGCCTTTATCTTGCGGCCTGACTTGCGCGTCTCAGTCTGTTTCCACTCCTTGGCGCGCCCGGTGGACCCATCTTGCTTAGCTTCCGCGGCTTTCGCACGTGTTTTACGTTCGGGTGCCCCTTCCTCGGGGTCACTCAACAGCTTCGCGATTTGCTTGTTCGCAGTGTCACTCAGGGTTTCAATTTGGGTGACGTGCCTTGTGGTCGTTACGACCCGATCTTTCAGTAGCAAGACCTTATATCCCTTCGTTTCGTCGCTCTTTCCCAAAATCAGACCTCCCTCGGCGTGTTTCACAAGCGATTTCGACCGTGGATCCCTGTATACCATGCACGGGGATCCAAAAACCACAATATCTTCAATATTTGTCGGTTTTTTCGTGAGCATTTGGATCGGGGGTGCCCTTCCAGGGTTTGCTCTGGTCGGACTGCGGTTGAGTATGTACGTG